>VDFB02013497.1:0-64441 GCA_007258455.2 Sequoia sempervirens | reverse complement strand
AGATAGAGACAAAAAAAGGAAGTAAATGAAACTCAAAAATTAAAATAAGATATGAGAAATGCTCATTTTAAAATTCAGTACTAAGTTATGAGCACTAATTTCAAAAAATGTCAAACAGTAATGATTGGCTGAAGTGATACTGCTGAAGAAACAGGTCA
Source organism: Sequoia sempervirens (assembly GCA_007258455.2). NCBI lineage: Eukaryota > Viridiplantae > Streptophyta > Pinopsida > Cupressales > Cupressaceae > Sequoia > Sequoia sempervirens. The sequence goes on along the minus strand of VDFB02013497.1, from coordinate 64,283 downwards.
TAGCAGCATTCCATTCACATGGCATTCACACGGTGTGGCAAAAGCATAAATGGAATTCAATTACTCAGGTTTAAAACAGGAAAAACAAAGCAAAAACTCAAGAGCTGAAAACAAAAGAACTAGTGGTAAAAATGCAGAAAGAAACTAATTTTGCTATTTCATGACAAATATAGTGCATAGAAATTGATACTGAAATTATTATTTATGTCCACAAATAACCACAATGTATAATGGGGCTAAGGATAAAATCTAGTACAATAAGTTGAGAGAGAGCACATTAGCCATGAACCCTTATAAAAATTGTGCAGGATTAAATAAACTATTTTATTCACGTAAGAGAATTTATATAAAATAAACAGCTGGTCCTAAAATAGTAGGACATTTTGTCATGGAATATGGCCTATCATTTTCGGGCCAGACCTATGTGTTTTAACTAAATTCATATTAGAGTATAATTTAAAAGTAGACCCTCATTATGGTTTGTGTTAAAATGATTAAATTTCTTTCAGATTATAACCAGAATGTTGAACTTGATAAATATGAAGTTGATGCCAAATCAGTATTGAAAAAATATTGATCATGAATTCACAAGTCTGAATTTTTCTTTAATGGTATTTGATCTACAAGAGCAGAACATTTATTGATTTCTATGTCACCAATTGTGGATCGGATCTACATTAAATATATAAGGAAGAGACACATCCCATGAGCGGACATGTCTCCACAAAGTGGAGGCATGTCCGTTCATGAGATGTCTCATGAATTGTGCCTTTTCATCTAAACTAAACACCCGATCACCAATTCGGAGTTAGTTACTTAATAAACATAAATGCTTACTAAGTTTGATCTGATTTTATCTTGCACAAATAAACAATATCCAATCTGGAAATGATCACCGATAATGATGCTCAATCGGGATCCTATATGAAACATGAAATGCTAATAATCCGCAATTAATAACCTCTAAATGCAGATCGATAATATACTTGGAATGTAGTAGATTTCGATATAAATGATGATGTATACAATTAATATATATATGTGTGTATACATATGTCAGTACATACTGACATATATATACACACACATATGATCATCATTTCTATATCTGACCGAAGCTACCATATTTCAACAGTTTGAAAATTCTATTCAAAGTCAAACATTAAAATGGTTTAAAATACCTTAATGCTTGAAAATATTGTTCAGTTTACTTATGCTCTATACTTTTCTATGTTCGACCAAGTTTCCAAGATAGGGATGACAAGAGACGGGGTTACACATTTCAGGGAAAGATTTTTTGGTGGCCATTTTAGGGGACGGCAGGGGATGGCTATTAAAAAAATGAGAAAATTTTAAAAATATGAAAAAAAATCAAATATTCATATAATAATCATAACATTGATAAGGCATTCATCAAATACATTATAGATCCTTAATACATGACATTTACAAGAAAATGCCCAAAAGCTGCAAGTTCCAGCTACAAAATGACCAAAGCATTGAAAATATATTGCTATCTCTAAGCTTGCAAGGAATTTTTGCAATCAATGAGCCTATCTCCCTTGTCTCAAGATTGTAGTGGTTGACACAAGCAAAACTAAGTTCCTAACTTCGTATTGTGATCAGAAAGGAGGCTGCTAAGCCTGAAATTTTTTCCATTATATGTTGCAAACATGCAATTTTGTGACTGCAAAAACAACTCAAAATTGTTGTTTTCAATAGCATAAATCAACCATCTTGGAACTGAAAGACCACCTTGAGAGGTACGGATGGAGATTAAAATCCTACGTATTGTTTTGTCTGATTTTATCTTGGAAACCCTACTATTTTGTCAACGCTAACAACATGAGACTGTCATACACCATAAAGGAGATAGAAAATCTGTTGTTTTGAAGACCAAAATCTCTTATTTAGGGATGAGAGTGGTATGGGGCCCACAAAAGAATAATAAAATATTTTTAATTCAATTGGAGTCTTTTTTTTTTAAACATTGAGTGTAATTGCAAGGGGATGGCTGGTCGTCCCTGCATTTCTAGGATGTCAGGGCCAAAAAAAATTGATCAGGGATGGCGAGGGGACATTTCCAAGGCATCCTCAAAACGTCCCTAGTATGGGGGACATGTCAAAAAATGCCGAAGACATGTCCTCGAGGAGCTATTGACACTTAGAATTGCACCCTTGTTGAGCCTAATGTTCAGCAATTCCAAGGAAACATGGGACTGATCTCAAGGTGTGGAACCCTTGCAATTGAGATCAGACCTCTGGAGAAGGCTGGCTTCCTCTCTAATCTAGATGCAAAAGTGTTGATCCAACTCAGCAATTAATAACCCTAAGCTAGTCCTATTCTATCAGCTTGCAGGGGGAAGGGGAGAGCGAATACATAAAATTAAAGGGATTGTGATGCACCAAGATCAGAAAGTGTTTCTTCCTGCTTACTACAACGCAAAGAAGTAATGAAAATGTCAAGAAAACTCACACAATCTTCTATTCAACTAGCCCTTATGATCTTATGTGAAGGTTAGGCTTTGACAAATACTAACAGGGAAGAAGCATTCCACAGTTAGCCTTGCAAATAGGTCTTAACACAACATACAAACACACAAAAACAGAGAACATGCATTTAGATATGAAAGCAAGGTGTTTTGCACAACAGAATCCAATTGAAGAGAGGTAACAAATGACAAATATTCATTAAGTTAGAGGCTTGAAACCTATTACAGTAACACAGATGCAAAATGCATGTCTCTATAGAGAATTGAGGAAAAAACCCTTGACAAAGAGGCCCAACAACCTTCTATTCATCCGTTGGGCGCTAGAAAAGATAGGATACGTGGTAGGGAAGAAATCCTAGCTACAACCTTCTGCAGAAATCTAACGAATCTGCACGAAGACCCTTGATTTGTAGCATGGGAATCTCCCCAAAAACCCCTATCATACTTGCATTGATGAATCATTAATTGTGTGCAAGGAAACTCCTGTGATACCCGCTCAGCCCAAGAATGGTCGCCTAACAAAAAAGAGTTCTAAGAAACAATAAATGCAACATGGCACCGCTTCGCCCTTTTGGATTCATGCAAATGCATTAAAGGTCATTTCTAGGGCCTCCATAGATAGGACTAGGTAGTTGCAATAGAGGTTGCAGCATTGATGGTACCTCTAGGTTGCAAACACGCCATTTCGGCCAATTGCAAAAATTCGGCATCATGCCAAATGTCAATTTGAAGTTGGGAGAAGATCTAAGCAAAACTAAGGAAATTATGCAATTGTGGAATTTTGAAGTGTACATGAACATTGTAGAACTTCAAAGGGGAAAGGGAATTATCCAGTTGGCAAGGAAAACTCCACAAGGATCGTTTTTGTGTGGAAATAAGGCAAATGTGGAATTACGAGATCTCGCAAGGTTGGAGGATTACAACAAACGAGGGGAGTGCAGAGATATTTGCATTAAGTGAGGTTTTTCTGAGCTACCAATAGGTATGATGACATCATCGTGATGTCATGATGGAAAGGAATAACTTAGGGTGGGGTGACATCATGATGATGTCATCAAGGGTGAATGACATCAACAAAGAGGTACGATGACATCATGATGATACAAATACATAAAAGGAGATTTGATCATGATATGGCAAAAAGTCAAGTACCATCAAAACTGCACCTTTGAGTAACAAACCGGTTCACTTGAAAACGTTCACAAATCTGAATGGCCACTAGATTCTCACAAACTTCAACTTGCGAGGGTTTGACTTTGATTGGGTCCATGCAGGAAATCCATCGACATCGAAGCATGCGGGAAATCCATCGACATCGAAGCATGCGGGAAATTCATCAACATCAAAGCATACCAAAAGACCATCGGCAACTACACTTTACCCATTTGAAATGATGTCTGATTCACACGAAAAACACCCACATTGTTAGTTGTCAAACTTTAACCTCCATCAAATTCATGCAGGAAGTTGGCTAGCATCTACCTGTAAAATCCATACTTAGTTGAACTTGGGCTTCATCGTGACCTTGTAGGAACTTAGTTTCCATCTACAATTGCGGGAAAACCATTGACAACTATGCCTACCAAATATTGCGGAAAATCAAGGTGGAAGTGGATGAAATCCACATGGCGAGGAAAACTCCGCACGTCAAGATCAAGTGAAAGTTTTGCAAGGTTAAAAGACTTAGTGGTCAGCAAGAGCAAGAGACCAAAAGGACATGCGGGAATTAGATAAGGATCTCGATTATCCAAGAAATTTTGTAGTTGGCCAAACATGGTGAAAACTCCGTAATGACATAGCTATAGCTATTTAGCTCGAAAACGCAGACACCCATTTGGCTTCTTAAGAAGACGAAGCTAACATTTGGCCATGAATCCTTAGAAATTTGAAACATTCACTAAACTTTTGCCTATCTTAGCTTGTCGGTTGCTTTTTGGACATTTCAGCCACATCTGGATGCAAAAGTTTAATCTACACAAGGATAAGCAAAATATCGGTCAATACATGGATACATCCCAACACCCCAAAAAACTCTACAATGGCAAAAAAACTCCAAAAATCCTACAATTGCAAAACTTAGTCAGTTTTTGCACAATTTTCTCCAAATTTGAACTAAGACACCCATTTGGGCATTCTACAAGATGGAAACCTCAAATAACTCTCATACTTAGCCAATATTCTGATTTTTTGAATTTGGGTAACTAACTAAGGCAAAGGGAAAGGAAATCAACAAATAGAAACAAGAAATCATGCAATATGGCCCAAATAAGATCTCTCAAATCGATTATAATTGATAGGCAATAAGATGGGCATGAAATGTCTACAGGAACATAGGTATTTTTTGGCCTATAAGTGTAAAAATAGACCAAAAAATGATAGGTGTGTATAAAAGAATATCAAAACCAATTTTTGAAAACCTTAGGAAATGACACAGCAATGCAGCAGGTCATGATTACTCAAGGTTATTCAAGTGTTTTTCAAGTGTTGTGGTTGTGAAGTCACCCAAAATAAGGACTGCATCCAAAAAAATGCTTTTCATCACTTGCTACCACAATGAGATAGCACGTGCAGCACAATCTTGAATAGTAAAGCACAAATTGCTATGTGCTCACATAGATTCTTCAAGATTTCCACGACTACCTTGAACCTCCTCACACTTTCACCATGCAAGAATATGGCAATGTATGACAAGTGGGATCTTGGTATAGCACACACCAAGAAGAGATGAACCCTGTGTCTTTTATCGAGAAATTCCAAAGAAATGTACAAACAAAACCATGATTGAAACCACCATCTCTTGCAGCTCAAGCAAACAACAAAACAGCTATGAACCATATTAGCTTTATTGCATAGACCACTCAAACAATACAATATTGCATACACACCAAGTTACTAACTCAGGTTCAAGTACACTAGTGCAGCAAAATAAAAATATGGTTGGGTTCTTTTGGGTACATCAGTACAAAAAAGTAAAAACATAAAAAAATCATACATTTATACATATTTGAAGGCTAAAAATAAGAATTAAGTTCAGAAGTGTTGGGAAAACTATTGTTAGTGTTCACATATTTGTTAGAATTATTAGTTACATAGTTTGTTTAATAGGTTATTTGATTAATGGTCGTATGTTGAGTTGTTAAAACAACTCAGTTTATTTAGGAATATTGTTTCCTAAATAATAGGATATGAAAATCCTATAAATATGTTTTATGTATTTGAATGAAATGAGGTGAAGCACATATTATTTTGTGTTGTAGTATTTGCAGCTTCATTTATGTCTTCCATATTTCTGATAAGAACAAATAGCAAGAATATAATGAACAAAACAACCATAAAAATAAATATACTATTTCAGTGTCATGATAGAAATTCATTGCTCAATATTAAAATAATAAATTCAGCAATCAGCATCATATAGATCTTCATAAAGATCATTATAATCATCATCATTATCATTGCCATTGTCACTAGATGATATAGGCAGATTAAAAGAACCACAAGGAGTGCCACTAGCATGGTGGAACCTTCAAAGTTTCATGTTCCACTGGTCTAAAATGCATTTTCTCTAGTGTCCTCTTGGTCTGATATGATTAGGGTTTAGAGTTTTATGTTGAGGAGTTGGTTTACTTAGAATATTTTCTCCTTGTTTAAACCCTTGTCTTCTGATCTAATCCTCTGTTTACCTACTACAAACCGTCTTCGGTCAGATTAAAACAACTTAAGTCTTTGAGTTCCTGTAGTTGACCGGCCCCTTGTGGTTAGAGTTCCCCGTTTACCCGTCGCCTAATATTTCCCTTGTTACCTTGGTCCGGGGATTGAATGTCTTATAAAGTTGAAAATCTAAAATATTTGGCCTTTACATCCTTTGCATAAAATGGTTTAAGTCCTTTTAAGGCCCTGTCTTACGTTGTTCCTAGTCGGTCCCCTCTTTAAAACAACATGTAAGCATGTGCAAAATTTCTTCACTTAAGTCCTCGTTCATCGCTTTGCATATCACCCATCACGGATTGTTTTGTTACCGCTCACCTTGAATTGGCGATGAGCGATAAACAATTTTCCTTTGTATCGCTCATCGCGGATAGGTTTTAAACCTTGAGTTTCACATTAGCGATGCACCATGTGAGTGTTTTCTTCACTATCGTTGGCTGCTTCTCTATCGCTAATTGCTTATAAGTTTTGAGTTTTGAATTGGCGATGCGCGATGACCTTATGAGCTCTTTGTATTTTCTTCCATCGCTCATCGCGGATGACCTTATGAGCTCTTTGTATTTTCTTCCATCGCTCATCGCGGATAGCTGCCCACTTATCTTTTTCAAAGTAGCGATGAGCGATGAGGTCTTTTGTCCTAATGTTCCATTGCTGATTTGAAGTATTACAAAGAGCGATGCTTCCAGTGACTTTGATCTTGAGATATGTACACGTGGCTAGATCTTTTTCGATGGCCACTTCTCCCCCATCGCTAAAGTGACCCGGATGTTGAGATATGAATTAGCGATGCGCAATGGGCGATGAATATAGTCAAAGAAGGACCTTGATCTAACAGCTGAGATCTTATCGTGCATGTTGTTTACATCACTGATAGGACACATGAAAGAAAAAGAACATTCGCGATGAGCGATAGACTGTTAAGTCTATTGCCCATCGCACTACCTTGAACCATCGCAGATGCAAGTGAAAGTCTACAAAACATATCAGCGATAAGCGATGGCATATTCAATGGAATATTCCTCTCATCGCTAGATCCTAAGGCATTACAGATTCATCCAAGGGAGCATAAATCAAAGTAGCGATGCGAGATGGCTTCCAAACAAAAGGTGACTAAGGCAAATAAAGGCAACGTGGCAGCATTTAAGGAACATCGCCAAATGCATAAAGAAAAGGAGTGAGATGAAAGGAGAGCCATTGATATGGTTTTAAAACAAAATGATCAGCAACAAGAATTTGAACTCAAACGGCTAAGTGTCAGCTCACTCGCACAAGATTTCCATCAACCATTAATGGTGATACGCTCCATCCTCTGGCCATAAAGAAGGTAGTTGGCTCATTAGTCCTCACAACTGCAAGTGTTCAAGAGCAAATAAATTGATCAAGTTTGAGGAAACGACGTGAAGAGCTCCATTGAAGAGTTGAAGAGGGCATTAACAGCAAAATTCCATCCACGCAAGCAAATAATCTCATTGCTTTGTGCCAATTGCATTGAATTGAGCTGGTTTGGGAATTAGTGAAAATTCTGAAAGCTCTAGGCTCATGGGGTTTATTAGGGTTTTGTGAATCATTCAGGTTCAATTGGGTTAGTGAGAATTGTTTAAGGCCTGGGAGGGTTTTTATTCTACAAGTTGTTTCTTAAGAATTTGAACCAATAAGTCCTTTCCATTAGTTGAAAATTTGAAACCCTAGTCCTATTATACTATGAAAATAAGTGAGCCTAGTGAGTCCTCCGGCAAACCGAAAAGAAAACCCACACAAAAGAGGGTTAAGAGACCCAAAACCCAGGATGTTACATCCAAACCTAAGCCAAATGTGCCAAAAACACCTGCAAAGCCAAAAGGTGAGAAGATAACTCATTATAGATTCATGGAGGGTGCATCCAAGGATGTGAACGAGGCAGGATTGCAAATTGGAAAGAAACCCACAGGGCAAGCTATTGTGGCAAATAGGTTGATTGATCTTGCTGGTGGGATTGGAGAAACTACTCCACCACAAAGTGGGCGGGAGCTATTCTTATATGCTTTTAACAGAAAATATGCTAGATGGCCAGCCAGATACTTGTGGGGTTTTAACCTTGGGAGGCTTGTAGTGCCGAATGTATTTGTGGAGGTAGATGTGATGTTGGAGTTAGCAAAACACTATGATCCCAAGGATAGGAAAATCAAGAGTGAAAATGGAACTCTGATCCTTGAGGTGACAAGAGACAAAATTGTGGAGGTGTTCAACTTGAACCCCAATTATACAGTCAGCATCAAACATGTAGATTTGTATAATGAATATGAGCAGAACAAATTGTTACAGATGCGGAGCAGATGTATGTGCAATAATCGAATTAATTAGATTCAACAAAGGCAAAATGTACATATAGATTTACAAAAGCAAGAGATCCAATAATCACAGTTACGTGATTATAGAGACTTAACAGAAAGAAAATATAAGCATTAAAATAGGAACACGTCTAGTTCTAATACCCTCCCTTAATGCTTAATCTATCGACTACACCAAGATGCCCCCTAAATCTAACAAACTTATCCGGGCTCAAAGACTTGGTGAGAATATCTGCAGTTTGATCCTCTATCGGAACATACTGCAATGCTATGGATCCATCTTCGACAACCTGGCAAATGAAGTGACAATGAAGATCAACATGCTTTGTCTGTTCATGGAAGACTGGATTCTTGGCAAGTTTCAGCACCCCTTGATTGTCACAATATAAGGGGGAAGGGTCTGCTTGAGACATTTGCATGTCCGTGAGCATCCTTCGAAGCCAAACTTCCTCACAAGCTGCTTTAATAGCTCCTTGATATTCTGCTTCAATCGAGGAGAGAGCCACTGCCTGCTACTTCTTGCTGGTCCATGTAACTGCACCTATACCCAAACTAAATACATACCCTGAAGTAGACTTCCTGTCATCAACAGAACTTGCCCAATCTGAGTCTGTATAACCAATCAGCTTTGGATCTTTGCACCTCCCATATAAAATGCCAAAGTCAAAAGTGCCTTTCACATATCTCAGCACATGCTTCGCTGCAACCCAATGTTCAACTTTAGGGAATGACATGAAGCGAGAGATGTAGCTCATTGCAAAGCTAAGGTCAGGTCTAGTGGCAATGAGATAGATGAGGCTGCCCACAAGTTACCTGAATTCTAATTCATTCTCCACGGGTGAATCCAACTGAGCTGATAACTTCAGCCCTTTCTCCATAGGTGTAGATGCTGGTTTGCAATCTGTCATCCGCAACTTGTTCAACAAGTTGTTGGCATACTTTGATTGTGAAATAAAGGTACTACCAGAAGACTGCCAAACCTCTATACCAAGGCAATAATGGAGGAGTCCCAAATCTGTCGTGTCAAATGATTGACTGAGATTATGTTTAATCTCCTCAATCAGATGATCTGAACTGCCAGTAATAATTAAGTCATCAACATAAACAACTAGGAACAAAATATCATCACCAGTCCGATTGACATACAGATTAGAGTCAGAAGGACTTCGCTGAAGGCCATGATCAATAAGGTACTGATCAATCTTCATGTACCAAGCCCGTGGTGCTTGCTTAAGGCCGTAGAGCGCTTTCACCAGTTTGCATACTTGGTGTTCTTTACCAGCAACCTTGAAACTAGGAGGTTGCGTCATGTAAACTTCTTCCTGCAAATTACCATTGAGGAAGGCACTCTTTACGTCCATTTGATGGACTTTCCATCCAAACTGAGCTGCTATCGAGAGGACAAACCGAATGGTACTCATCTTGGCTGTAGGAGCAAAAGTCTCCTCATAGTCAATGCCCTCTTACTGTGAAAACCCTTTGGCTACCAACCTAGCCTTTTATTTATCAAGGTTCCATAAGCCTTATACTTAACCTTATAAACCCATTTGCAGCCTATGGGTTTCTTCCCATGCGAAAGATTTGAAAGCTCCCAAGTGTGATTCTGCATGAGACTATGATGTTCAGCTGTCAGCCTGTTCCCACTCATGGGTGCCTTTAGCCTCTATATATGTCTAAGGCTCTGAAATGCTATGAAGGTTGGCCATAAGAGCAAAATTCACTATATTCTGCTGTTTGCTCTTATTCCGAGCAGATCTACCCTCTAGTAACTCATCATCATGAAGAGCACCAATCGTTGAAACCCACCATTTAGGTCGTAGAGTAGATGAACCAATATTGTGTGTCGGCTTCCTGAGACGTGATTTTCTTCTAAACGATTTATCTCAATCGTGGTCACGTTTACTTCTGTTTCTGTGTGCGCAATCTCTTTCTGGTATTTTTTTTTAAGAGACAGGATTTATTTTTTCTCGTGCGCTCATCTGTGAGAATTTTTCTTCTATTTCTACGCATCTGTTCTCCCGCGCTACTTTTCTCCACGCGGATCTGGGCATTTTTGAAACGTCTTTTTCAGCAAAAATCTGTTGTTCGTGATTTTTAGGACAATTTTCTACTTCTACGCGTGTTTCTTTCATCAGGATTCACTGTGAGAGTGTGTGTGCATGTCTGAGAGTGGCTCCTGTGTGCAGACGTGGTGTTCCAGTCTGGTGTTCACGTGAAGAGTTCTCGTGTGCGTGTGATTCTTCGTGTTCCGTGAAGAGCCGTTTTGATCGGGTGTTGCATGCTTTGATCGGGATTTTTTCTTCTCCTTATGCGCATGTTCTCATCCACGCACATGTCTTGTAGAAGGAGTTTTCTCTGTTGGCGTGTAAGCAATGACGGATTTGTTGTGTTTGTGCGTTGCCTCTGAAATTTTGTTCGTGCTGATATTCTCCTTGCAACACAAAGAAAAATCTAAGTAATCTCTCACAAAAGTGAAGACTGTCAGCCAGTACAAAGACGTGTCACAGAAAGAGACAACATCTGGTGAAGCCGTTTTTACTTCTGCTTCCGTTTCTGCCCAGGTGAAGCCATTTTTTAATTTTCTCTGCCTGTGATCAACGGATTTGAAGTTGGACCATTTGTTTTATCTTTTCCAACAATATTTGTCTTTTCTGACAAGTTTATAGCTCTGATACCATGTTACAGATGCGGAGCAGATGTATGTGCAATAATCGAATTAATTAGATTCAACAAAGGCAGAATGTACATATAGATTTACAAAAGCAAGAGATCCAATAATCACGATTACATGATTATAAAGACTTCACAAAAAGAAAACATAAGCATTAAAATAGGAACACGTCAAGTTCTAATACAGATATGGGTACAAGAAGAATGTGCTTGCCAGGCACAGAAAAGATAATAAGGGAGGATTTGGTCCTAAGGACTTGGAGCCCTTTGAATATGAAGAATTTGCAAATTACTTCAAGAATACCTACTATTGTTTAAATCAGGTTTTGGCTCGTAGTTTTGACGCAAGAATAGCTACTGACTTGTTAAAGAATAGACATACAGAATTGGAATTCCACCAGGGGATTTGATTATGCTGCTTGCATTGCAGAACAAATGCACAAGGATTTGATTAGTTTGAATGAGGGAAATGTCTCATTGGTTTTTCCACATTATTCTCTGTTAATGCACATACTTCTATATGTTGGACAGCAAAAATGGAAGAAGAAATTGAAGCTAAAGCAAAAGGATGATGAAAATAATGATTTGCCTGTCCAAATGTGCACATATCTGGGACCAAAATTGTCCCCATTCAAATTATTTGTTATTTTGCAATGTCATCAGATATGGTATTTTGGGGAGTTTGGGTGTGGCACCCATTTATAGGCTTTCAAGAGTTATTAAGGATATCCTGCGCCCCAAGGATGTAGAAGGAACACAAGAAGATCACAACTGGGCTGATTGGTTTCTACATTCGAAATACACTCTAATCAGGGCCTATGGAGCCAAGGTGGCACCACATTGTTTACCCCTGTATGTCTTAGATAGATTGGCATTCATGGAGTTGATGTGGCAACTTGATTTTATGGACAAGGAGTTGTTCAGAACTCCTAGGAAAGGTTTTGTGGTAGTGCCTACTGCCAAGGCAACCTATGAGAAAGTTGGGATAATGGTGAATAACCTCAGGTTGCCTGTTGATGAGGTTAGGAGTTTTGATCCAGAAGGTTTTGTAAACGGTATGAGGAGAAAGAAGGGTTTATCTGGATTTTCCCATCAATTTTATATAGAGATGATGTGCTAAGAAATTTGACAAGTGATGGAGCAACCACATCAAGGAAGAAGGAATGGACGGCTATCTGTGATATTGAAGAGGATATCATAAAAAGAAATGCATTTTATGTGAGTCCATATGATGAAATTGAAAACCCTTTGGAGAAGGCTATGAAAAAATTGAGTGATTATCAAAGTAGAGAGTTTAAGGTAAAGGTCAAAGAAGTTGTTGAAAGAGCACAAGCTCTCTTAGAGCAGCAACCTCAAGCCATGGATGTTCCAGAACAGCCTACAGAGATTCAGGGAGGGGATGTTGAGACAATTGGGGAAGAGCAGATGGCAGAGCATGTGCCTGATGATGAGGAGGTGGAGAGGAGATTCCCTTCTCCCAAAATTAATGATGCTCTTCATTCTAATGTCCCCCAGGACAGAGTTTTTAAATGGACATATGATGAGAAGGCCGATGATGATCTAAGGATCAAGGCCTATGATGAATTTCTTGCAAACGATGCCTTTGTGCAAACCAAAGAATTTAAGGAGTTCATCATCCAGTAGAGGAGTAAGGACATAAAGGAAAGAATTGAGCAAGTTAGAACCGGTGTGGACCCCTCTCAGTAGGAGGAGGCATAGAAAGTAGAGGAAGAGAAGATCATGGCTGAGATAGCAACCATTACTCCTAATGGAGCTAGGAATTGTCACAGAGAGTGGAATAATGTTGCTTCCAGGATGCACTCTCACCTCGGCCATTGCACTTGATGCAATAAGGAGAGATCCACAAGCCTCTGTATCAGAGGAGCACTTTGACAACCAGGTGTTTGGATCAGTTTATAGTCCTAAATTGCATACTCTTGCAATTTGGTCTATGGCACCTAACACTGCGAAGCATGAGGTTGCTAGGTCAATTGAAGAAGTCATTGGCTCACTGGGATACAAACATAACGCATGTCCAAGCTGCAAAACTAACTGTGCATGTTGCAATGCTTAGTGCTGACATAGCACAGATTTCTCAGAAGAAATATGATGCATTGTTGAAGGAGCATAATCTTCTCTTGGATGAAATTAATAAAATGAGAGCCATAGCACAAGCAGCTCAGTCAATAAGAGCATTGCCTTTACCCTCCTCTTCTTCTTCAAATATGTCAACTCAGGACAAGGAAACCTTGGCACTAAGGATTCAGAGGTTGAAGAAGGAATTGCAAACGAAGAAAGACAATGTCAAGAAAGCCAAAATGGAGATAGTCAAAGTGGCCAATGATATTTTTGATGATGTGTTAAAACATGGAGTGACAAAGTTGGTAAATAAAGTTGAAAATGTGTGGGATGCATACAAAAATATTCATGAGGCAAATGTGAAATACTTGCAAATTTGAAAGGCATTCCAGACTGAGTGGAGTAAGTGGAGCACTAGGGTGGGAACATTGAAAGAAATGATGCCTCAAATGCAAGAAGACCCTGAAGCTCCCACCAACATTCCAGATTTATTAAAGGCAATTGATCTAGTGAATGAAATTACAACTTTTCATGGAAAGTTGGGGAATGCAACTCCAGAATAAATTGAGAATGTTCAAAAAAATGGAAGGGCATGGTATGCCTAAGATAAGGGTGAATTGAAGGAGTTTGCTAAATGGAAGGAAGAGTTGAGAGACCTGCTCCCTCATTCTAAGACGATGCTTAGTGTTACTAACTACTCTATGTTGAATCCTACTATTGATAATATGACAGGGGTTGAAATGAGAATGGACACATTTGTTAAAGAGGCTAGGGCTCTGATTGATGCAAGGTACAATCAGCATAGTACAAAGTACAGAAGTTGTTGGATATGCAATGGCCAACTGAGGAGGATTACAACACATGGCTTGAAAAAATTACAGATTAAGCCTATGTTGAAGTATTGCAAAACATTGTATCCTCTCAGTAATGAAAATTGATCATAAATGTGGCAAGGGATGGGAGAAATACAATGCATAGCCTAGAACCAGTACAAATCAGCTTTTGCTAAAGTATGGATATAATATTGTTTTCTCCCCAACATGAAGATTGATGACAAGGGTGCAGACATGGATGGGTTTGCTTCTTTCTTTTCAATTGTTTTTCTTGTTTTAAAGTTTTGTTGACTGGATGTGCACGAGGAGAACAATTTTGGCTCATGAAGAAGATGGTTTTGGTGTTACTACAATGAATGAAAGATGCCTTTTGGAAGGCAGGCAGAATCTTCTTCAACAAATAGAATGAATTTTGTCTTATGAGTTTTCCCCCTCATCAAGGGTGCAAATATAACCGCCTGGGGAAATTTTGAAATTGAAATGCAAATGAATGTCAACTGTAAAATGTGATTATAAGTGTAATTTGGCCCGAAGCTTGTTGCTCCCATGTTTCTATAAATGGGAATTCAAGGCCAATTGCACGGGTCTTTGGTTGGAGAAAGTTTGAACTCATGTAATAGCAATTTTGTAAATCAAGCACAAAGGAATAGAGTAGTTTTGAGTCTTAGGTATGAATTCTAGTTTGTAATAGGCATAATAGTTTTACAGCAGTAAAGGCATATGAATAAGAATTGCAAATTCTGGAACAATTTCTCTCTTGTGTACTTTGTTTCTCAGATTATGAATAAAATGATCAAGGATCTTTTATTTGTCTTCAATCATTTTGGTTGAATGTGTGCTTTTATTTCTGCTTTAGTTCAAAGAACTAATTAAATGCTTTAATGAAATCATAGGTTTGTGAGATGGAGTTCAAGGATTACTAAGTAGTTTATGTTTCTGGATATCTTGATTTGTGTATTGCAAAGCAAATATAACAATAGTCTATAAATGCTAAGTTTTAATTACTGGTGTATTACAATTTGTTGCAAATTTGAATCCATCACCCATGGATAAAACACTGGTCTATTAATTTGGTTATTCTAGATGTCAATGAGTTGGCACATACCTGTCAAAGAACACAATCTAAATGAAAATTACTTACACACTTTAAATTGTTGCAGAGATTTATGAAGTACCCTCCATTCCTTGCTTTAAATAGTGATTTGTTAAAGGATTAGCCGAATCCTTGAAGGATTACATTTAATTTGCAGTCTATAGGAATGAATCTGTTATTCACAATGTTCATGATAATTTGGCACAAGAGTATCATATAAAAACGTTGTAAGGATCACCCTCCTAGGTCTTACAAAACCCTAAGTGCAGAGGTGAAGCCTAGCAAGCTTCTACCTATTCGTTGGCCAATCCTCACCATTGCTGATCATTGAATTATGGCAAATTCATAAGCAACTGGTGAGATTAAGTTTGGTTCTAAAAAAATAACCAACATAGCACTTGTACTAAAAGTATGTTGGCTGTCTAACTCCTCAAACAATGAAGATTGTTGGGAAGCGGAAGCATCCAAATCAATATACTCTAGCTCTACATCTCACAATCTTGTTGCCCTGCCCTCAAAAGAAAACGCAAGTTGGAATGAAGCACAATAACTCCTCTGCCTTTTTTGATGCCAGCTGGCTGTAATTCATTCAGTGGATGGAGGAGTATGTACATAGTACATACATATGCTTTTCGTCAATAGAATGCCAGTTCATCTTCATCTGAACAGAATTTGAGTATATACTCCTTCGTCCGTCAATGAAGTGCAACCAAAGCAAAGGTAGGTGTGTGTGTGTGTGTGTGTGTAGATGTATTCTTATGGCTATGTTATACTTGCTTATAAATTCCTTAGGTTGTTTGAATCGCATTTCTTGCTAAACCCACTTTTATTGTTTAGTCTGTTATGTTCCTTTTTTGTTAAGTAGTGCTTTAGGCGCTCCTTTTTCTATGTTTACCGGTTGCACTTTCAGTCCTATTGACCTATTATGGTCAATTGTGGAGTTTAATACAATTCTATTTCATTTCATTTATACATTGATAAACCAGAATTATATTGACTGCTATGTTTTGCCAAATAAATAGTATGTGTGACTGAGAAGCTTCATATGTTCATTTCACTCCCTCTCGATTCTCTTCACATTACTTCATTTAGAATTCTTGGAAAGAAAAGTGTGCCTGATGTTAAAGGAACTTATTCAGTCTCTCTTGGTATAGTTAACTACAAAAAGCTGTTTCAAAGACTTTACACTAAGAATTATAATATTAAATATCACATCTTTACACTATATGTTAACTTTGCTTCTTTACACCATTCAACGTAAAGACACTACCAATAAAACGGTGGCTTTTACATAATGGATCATAGTAGCATTGTGAAATATCCTTAAAACAATATGGCATCTCATTTCAGACATAGATCATTTTAGTATAAGGGCCTCTAGTGAAGAATTGTGTATGTCAGTTGAGTGCTCATTAGACAGTCAAACTCAAGGGTGTAAATGCAAGCTAAAATTAACAAAGATTTCTGTCATTGAAATACAACCTGAATTTTTTTATGATATACATCCAACAGAATTGCAATAACAGAATTGCAGTAAAAGTTCTGAAAACAACAACCTAAAGACATGTAGACAGAGTAAATCTCCCTTACATTGAGTTTGAGAAAGATAAAATAGTCAGTGTGAGAACTTCATTAGTTCCTGAAGTTTCAGAGATAAAAGAAGAACAATTACAAATCCTTTGTCAAACAAAAATACAATATTTTGAAAGAGCCAAGGGGAGACAAATCTATCTGTCAAGACATTAAAAAATTACACGTAAGAAGGAAAATGGTGTTTAGAAGGAAACTCAAGATAAAACAAACAAGTTAGACAAAAGTTAGTGTGCACTTATACTTTCAAGTTTCAACAATAAAAACAGATTTTCTCTCAATATATGGCAAAAGTAAACAATTACAAACAAATCAACAAAGACATTTACTACAATATTCATAAATAGTAAAAGTGACACATAGAACTTATGGGATATGAAAACCAAGAAACAATGCAAGGGCAGTGAGGTTGATCAAGGTGGGAACATATTTCCCTTTGTGACTTAGATTTTAAAAAAATATTTATCAGATCTGCATAACCAAACAAAAATCATTTATTGTCTTTATAGCAAGCATGTAACTTGAAAATTACTTCCAAAATGCATATTTATGCTAGATTTTTTTCAAAAAAAATTGAACCCCATTAGAATTGCAACAGTTAAAAGAAAGCATATAATTTATCCATCCAAATCACCTAGCTAAGTACTCCAAACAGAAAATACCCAGAAAGCTCACAGACTGATTTCTGTACAAAAGCTTCAAATTTGCTAACATTGATATGATGTTAAAAACTAGAGGTAATTGAGAAATATATGAGATTGAGACTTCCATCCTTTTTCTCATGCCAAAAAGATAGAGAACATTAGAATTTTCCACTCAAAAGGTAAAATGATAATGTTTAAATTCTTAATATAACACCTCAAGAGGCTAAAGTTATGAGTTACTTCTCCTTTGATGGCTGAATAAAGTAGACAGCCTCCATCGCAGGTAAAGGTTGCCTTCGCTTGCTCACATCCTCCACCACTGTTAAAAAAGACGAAGTTAATCAAAAACAGTAAGAAAAGAGGGGGAAAATTCCACAAAGCTATACTGGGAGGCAATTCAGGAAAAATTGCAGATAGGACTCTTCTTTAACACCTACTGAATGTTCAAGCATTGATGAAAGTGTTTCATGCTGTGGCTACCTTACATTTGACATAAACATCTGGACAACATAATAGCGATTTCTGAACAAATGAACTATATCAGAACACTGTTAATGCATTACTTTATCTAGTATGATGTTGTGGTTGGAGTAATCACTTGCATTAAGCTAATATCCTTATGTACAGATCTTAAACACAATTTAGAGAGTGAAAACAAGTAGACAAATAACTGCTACGGGATTGCAAATTATTCCCTGTCTAGAATAAAGTTAGATAGAGTGATAGGCTAGGAAACATAGTGCATGGGTACCCCTCATTTATCCTCATATGTCATACAACAATAAAAGTCATCAAATGTTGGTAGATGTTAACCTTGGAGAACTGTCTTCTGCCAACCACCTCTTCCAAAAGTACTGACTAACCATTTTCAAAGTTACGATACACATCACAAGCTCTGTTAGTAATATACCATACAAATTACATCAAGATCAGAACACCTGGCTTGTATGATATGTATAAGATTTATGGCATCTATCACAGGCAAGTTTATAATGCATAACTCCAATCATTGATAAATGCATGAGTAATGAAGCCAGTAATATTATAAATAAAGGATACATATATATATATATATATATGGATGTAATGACTATAAGTATATATAAGCTCACAAAATATGACCTGCAATAGCCGCCAATTAAGAACCAAAATATCAAGCATGTCAATCCATAAATACCAAACATTATCAATTTCCAGTAGATGTGATTCATCGTACATATATAAATCCTTGCCAGTTAGTAAGATAGAAACCACTTAAACTAACAAATGGCTTTCCTTAAGTTAGTCCCAAATGGTGACAGACAATATCAATTAGTACAACAGGATATAAAATTGGAAATGATACTAACAAGTTAATAGAAACCTATATTTTACGGGAAAACATAAGAGCAATATTTTTAGAAATGTAATCTTACATGAAATGCCCTCCTCGGTGATATCAGCCATTTTGCAAGAATAAGACATAATTTTGGTTGTCACTTTGTCCATGATAAGCACCTATAGATATGATCCATAAAATTAGAACTAACTTTAATAACAATTTCTCATACTTAAAGAAAATCAAAAAACATCTCATAACCGTAGAATTAAAACTGTATTTAAAAGGCATTTTCTGGCTGAGTCTTGAACAACTCAAGACATCAAAGTTAATTTTCAAGTCACGCTACAATTGGATAGGAAATATAAAGTATCAAAAGTGTCATGGCACATTCTTAGGATTGATGAACTTCTTGAATGAAAACTAGAAGACAAATAAAAGAAGAAGAAAATCATACCATTATTGATGGACTTATTGAACAAGCTAATGGAACTGAACTATAACAAACTAAGGTATCTGTGTCCGTCAACAAGCATTCAGAAAGAAAAGCCAGTACAATTATCTCTCTCCACTACCTATGGAGTCTAAGTAAGCACTAATCTATCAGTGATAAGTCCAGGCACTGTCAATCAATAGTCAACTGGTAGTTACATCTTCACATCTGACAACACAGGTCTCAGAAATCACATACTCACAATTATATGATAAGTTTTTGTGCAGAGTTCTCAATTTACAGAAACAAATATAAGTTCCATACCATTGAATTTAAGTATGAAAGAATCAAATAAGTACACAAATTTTGATGCATAAGTCTAGAAATGAATTTAGACACACACATTGTAATTTTGACTAAAAGATAAATGGGAGCCATAGTTGTAGCAAACATCAATTTTCTGCTTTAAGCATAAAAGTTTTACTATTTTAGCAGCAAATTGCATTGGATCAACATATACGTAAACTAAATCTTGTTAAATAATTGCACAATGAACTATCCAAGTTGATTATGGATGTGACTGAAGTAAAATTCCTTCTTTGGTTCCCTGGACTGATTCATGTTCATGAATTGATTTATCTAAGCCTTTCTTATGTTCCTTTGCTTGTTTTTCAACTATTCATCTAATTGAAGAAATTCCCTCAAAAAGATAGGAAAAAGTTGAAACAGTGTAATGAAACAACTTGCACAATAAATGTAACAGGAAATATGCAGTAAATACTTTGACAATAATTGAGAATAATAGGCAACTTTGAAGGGGCAAACCTCCAAATATCTCCAATGAGAACACAATTCGTGAATATGATGATAATAAACTTACCTCTTGTTGTACCCAAAACCAAAATTTTTGCTTCACTAAGGCATTTTGCTTAATTGAGTCTTAATCTTGTTAAAGTGTTGTCAAATGGTCGTTTTTGGGGTTTTCAAATATGGAGTTGGTGTCAGTACTATGTCAGTCTGTTACCGAAGAGATTTAAGAAAAATGAAAATCCGAACGAAAAACATCAAAATTTTCTATCTCTGGAGAAGGGAGCACATTCTGAAATAGGCGCCCTATCTTTTAGGGGCTCAGATCCTGTTTTTAGGGTTTGTCACTTCAGCAGAGCATTTGTCTCAAGATCACACGCCTTCGCAGAAGCTATCAAGCCCGCCAAACGACCTGCTTTGTTCGAAGCACAAGAGAAGTGTAAATCTGGCACAAAGCAAGAATTTCACAACAATCGAGAAAGCCAGGTTTTAAAGGTTTATATCTTTTTGAGGCGCAAACGAGGTTTTGGTCAAATGCCACCTTATAAATATTCCCACAATTGTTCAAGCTTCAGACACATCCGGGCAGAACTGGTGCCGTCAGCCTAACTGAGTCAAATGGGTTAAATTTTTAGTCAAATATTAGAAGAAAGAGCAAAAGAACACATTTTGAGGAAAAGCCGCCCAAGCTTTTCAGCCTTTAATGCTTTTTCCGAAGGATTTCAAATGCCTACTGTGTCCGTAGTTACGCTCTGAAGCCCAAGGCTCGCCTCCGCTACTGTAGATGTTCAGCATTTTGCAATGGAGTCTGAGTATTATTTTTGTCAAGCTCAGAAATGGCTAAGTCCGAATGAAAAGAGCAACTTTTAAAAAAGGGCGCCTTGTTTTTCACCCTCATGATGTTTCTGGAAATGCCTGCAGAACGAGCTTTAATGGTATGGAACCTCAGATCCAGTCCAGTTAAGAAAATGAGTTATGAAGGATTTTATTTTGCCCTCGTACGCAACATGTGGTTGAAATTCTTTTGACCTGTCTGCAAAGCGCAGCTTTTGAAAGCATGGCTGATTTTTGAGCCTTCGTGACAAGCCGGGCCAGGACGCAAGGGCCCAAGATATCATTTGATCATGTTCAGTTTAGATGTAACCTTAGCCAGCCAATCAGAGAAGTCAGTCAACCAGTATTAGAGGATGAACAGAGGTCCCGACAGAGGTTTTAGCTTAAATTTTCATAAAATTTGGCTAAGTCTGGAATTCGCCCAAAAGTTCAAAGTTGGATTTTGCAAGAGCTTGAATGGACTTAATCGGAGTTCCACCAAAGAATCAACCATTTTTGGGGTTGTCATCTCTTCATGACAGGCTGGAGGATCTTCGCCAGCTGCCCAGTTAACTACCTTGCATGTTGAGTTAACTTGATTGCATGTTAAGTTTAACTGAAGATTATTACTAAAAGTCAACTGAAGTTTGCATGCATGGCGAATTTGGTCAAAATTGAGAAGGTTTTAGTGAAGATGGCGCTTCATCAAATATCAACTGAAGTTCAAAAGGGACGAATTGAAGCATGAAGCATTGTTTTGTGAAGCATGAAGCATTTTTAATGAAGTATGGCGAATTTGAAGTTGATAACTTCACTCATGAAAAGGGTCGCTATATTTAGTTTTTGAAAAGTGAAGCAAGATATTGGTGAAGATGGCGCACTTTTCAAGGAAGTGGCAACTTTAGTTTGAAAAGGGTTGCTATATTTAGATTATATTTGATTAAAGCATGAAGTTGGCGCATTCTTGAAAGGCCAACTGAACTTCCAAAAGGGTCGCTATTTTTAGCATAATTATTGCATGAGCATGGCGAATCCCTTATCTCATTCTTGTTGTTAACTAAAGTTATCTAAAGGGCACGCCTTAGGTCAATTTGATGAATCCAAAGCAAGGTTGAAGATGGCGAACTTGATAAAGATGCTAACTGAAGCTAAAATCGCATGGATGAGTTAAACTAAAGACTTGAAAGGCAAACCCTAAAGCACGTCCACTTATTGAGCTTGTTCGAGTTTCAGTTAACTATAATAAGGACCAATGAGAAGCCAAGCGCCATTTTCAAGCATGCTTTATTTAGTACGAATTTTCTTTGATAAAATTCTATATATTTCAAAGATGGCGTCCATTATTGCATCATCTTTTGCTCTGAAGCTTGTATTCTTTTGAGCGACCAGCAAGCTTAAGGTGATTCAGGGGTCCGTTTTCAGCGTTCTTCGAAGCTACAAGCTCAGATTCTTCAGAGGAAGTCGAATCTAGACTTTATTTCCACTTTGCATGCAGGTTTTATAAAGATTCGAAGAAGAGATTTGCAGATTTTTCAGAAGTAGACAAGCAAAACTTTCTATCTTCTGTCTTATTTCTTCTATTTCTCACCTTAGGTACTTTCTTCGCATGCCAGAGTAATTCAACACATTTTCAGAATCTGTTCATCTGGGTTCTCATATTTCAGCGTTTGCAACAAGACCCACTTAGATTTTTTCGAGAAAATCGCCCCGTAGCCTTCATTCTGAAGCTCCTCACAGCCTTTTTCCGAATCTCTTTACGTGGGTCAATCATATTTTTTCGAGAACTAGCCTATCCGGAAGTTTGTTCAGATTCAAATAAAAATAAAACCATGTTCCGTAATTCTTCAAAATTTCTTCCGCTGGCTAGTTTTTGTTTCTCCGGTCCGTAGTTTTTCGTAAAGTTCTTCATATACCCGACTTCACAAATAAAAGTCATCATTTTCAAAATGCGGTTCAACTATTGATTACAAGTGAAATCAGTCCTTACACATACTTCACCCAGACTTCCGGGATACTTAATTCTTAAACTGCGTTTATCCAAAGGGTCAATCCGAGCAGTTTAGGAAGGTGTTAGCAATCTGGCGAGGAATCTGAGCGCTCCGGCAGTCGCATCCATTCTCAAGCATTATCTTCGATCTTGAGTCTGTACTGCTTGCATTAAGCATTATGACTGCCTTCACGATGCATCAGATCGTTGATGGAAGAGTGGCTGTTTCCCGTCGAAGGACATAGAGAAATGTTTTGCTATTCCTCCTCGTTCAGATAACTTTACTGTTGATCTTGAAGCCTGTGAGAAGATATGGGATGCTGATCATCAACGTTCACAGAGAAAAGTTGCTCAAAAATGGTTGACAATTCAGAAAACTAACTTGCCTAAGAAGGTTGGTCGTGGTGAATTTAAAGCGGAAGTTGCTGTTTTGATAACCTTACTCAATCGAGTTACCGGTCAATCAGATGCTAACACTTTCCGTCCATGGATGTTCTACCTGATTACCAGAATCCTTGATGGCACAGAGCGTTTTGACTGGGCTATGTTGATTAGTGATTGTTTACATCAGCAGATTTCTAACTTTCTCAAGTATCACGAATTTCATATGATATCCTATTTGGTCTACTTGGTTGCATTTCAAGGTAGTTTCAGACTTCTTAAAACCAATGGTACTCTCGGTGTTTAGCGTATTCATGAGTATTATCCACAGCTAGAGTTTTCTCAGTCTGAGCAGGACTTCCGAGTAGTGAATGATCACTTTTCCATGAGAACCGTAAGAGATCTTGATGATGAGATGCATATTCGTATTTCAGCCGAGGCCAAATCAGCAATGGAAACTTGGGCAGATTGGTTCATACAGTTTCCTACTTTCACATACATCCAAGTTTATGGTTATGTTGGAGAGCCTCTGATGTTGCCGAGATATCCGTCAGACAAGATAGTCTTTATGGAGTTCCTCAGGCAAATGCAACATGTTCACTTCTTTCTTCGTAGTCGTCATAAGACTGCGGCAAATTTTCCATTCTCATTGGGAATTTTCACATGTGATGCGGCGACAGATGCTAGGCGTATGTCTACTGAGATAGAAAGATTCAAATTCAAGCCTTATACTGAGAGACGTTCCTATGATCCTCTCGGTCATTATGCAAATCGGTTAGAGCGAGGGATTGCACATGCGCCAGCACTTGAAGATTTCTGGGCAAATTGTGAAGATGAATTCGAGGTTCGTCGTCGTCATTATTGTAGACTTACTGTTGGACAGCTTTCTGATTACTTGTCAGAAGATGTTGATGGTTTGTCGGATGATGATGGAGAAGTTCTTCTCAATTCTTATGTTAAAGATCAAGTTGCTCGGCAGCCACTTCGCTCACCTGATTGGTACGCCAAGGAGAATATTTCTATCGAAGAAGTTTCCAGATCAGTTATCAAGACTAGCAAGTTATTCTTGGAGAGCAAACGGACACGGAAGTCAGTTCCTGTAGCAGAGCCACCAAAGGATTTCTCGTCATTGCCTTCTACTTCTAGAGCAAAACCCAGAGTCAAGGCTATTATCATACCTCCTGAAGGAATTAGACTCAGTAGAAACATAGGGAAAAGAGCTACCGGTAAAAGGAAACAGAAACAGATTGAGAATATTCCTGAGGTTCCAGTAGACACAGTTATTCAAGCTGAGCCTCACGTTTTACTTCCTAGTTCACCTCACGTTTTGCCTATTGACATAGAATCTGAGCCTGAGACACCAATTCAAGCAGGATCAGAGACAACTGAACCACCGCAGGTGGATACATCAGGGACAGTCTCTCAACGAATTGAAAATATTGTTCAGTCTTGTTGGCTCGAAAAGTCTTTGGGAAGATAGAGGCGTGAACCGTCATACAATCTTGATTTGTCTGAGTTTGGTGAACCTTATCAGAAGAGATCAAACAAAAAGATAAAGAAACAAGTGCACATTGAAAAGACTCCTGAATCAAAGATCGTTATTGAAGTTGCCGTGCCTCCAGAGGGTAAAAGCTTAGACGAGGTCGAAGTGGGTGACTTTACATTTACTAAGGCAAATCTTGGCAGGACCACACGAGAGACAGATGTATCTCTTCTTAAGATTGTTACCAATAATCTTGAAGAGCGTATCACGAAGGATGGAGAAGATAAGGCTTTACTCAAAGCTGAAAATAGTCAACTTCGTCAATACATTTCTGATCTTGTTCATGGGAATCCAAATAGAGCACCTGTTCTTTCTCAGCACACACCTGCAGAGAAACAAAAATTGGATCAGTTAGTCAGTCATGGCAGACTTTTGGATGATTGGATTGACAGTTTAGTTGCTGCTGGTAAAACTCTTCTTGCAGATTTGTATCAGTTGAGGAGTGAGGCACACAAACTCCGTCAGGGTATTCAGTTGCTGGATATTGCAGTTGCAGAGAGTTTGGCAAAGGATCGTATTCTTGTATCTCAGTTATCAGTTGCATGCGATGCTTTGGAGATGATCGAAGATCAAGAGAAAGTCTTCACTTGGAAAGAGCAGCACCTTCTCAGAACAGAAATATGTGAGAAGATCTCTTCCAAATTATTTTCACTCAAGGATGACGTGGTTGGAGTACTTGCACTTGTCAGTGGCTTCGTTGTTCAGATTCCGTGTCATTATCTTCTCGAAGATGGCACGTATGTGGAGTTGGAAAAAGTTCAAGCAGAATTCGAGAAGCTGATTTATGACAGCCTTGAAGGTGAACCTAGGGCGCCTAAATTAGAGAATGTTTCAGTGATTGCAGCCAGTTTGAGAAAGGCGACTGAAGAATGTAAAGATGGTGTACACACGATTACCGAAAGTGGCAGAGAACTAAAGAAACAGACTGTTATTTTTAGGCAACGGAAGTGCCGATGACAGAGAGATCGCTGAGTTCTTGGTCGGGCGGTTGGACCAGTTGATGGAGGATTCGCTGCCTGGAACGTGCAGTTTAATTTCAGGGCTGAGTCCTCGAGTAAGGGCTTAATTGACTTCCAGCCTCGCTCACTTGCTGACTTAACACATGCTTATCTCATCCCCGGAATTATCAACATGAGTGTGTTATAGTTTCAACAACGAAGGTAGGCCACACTTTGCTTTTAAATAAGGACGCAAAGCTTGCAATATTGTCCAATTAGGGTTATTTGTACCGCTTAAATTTAGGTAGTTGCTCAAAGAATCGTAGTAGTTTACTTCATTAGGGTTTAATAATTAATCTTGCATGCATTTGCGAGACTGTAGTTAACACAAGGTGATTTTAGGGTTCCCTACACCTTGATGTATATAAATAAGAGCTTTGCTCATTTGTAATTAACTTTTGCTTGAGAGAGAAATATATGCTGCGCCTACCTTGCCCTCAATATTGCTCTTTTGGTATATGTTCATGCGTCTTTGCTATTACAATTAATTGTTATGCCACATAGGGTTTCAAGAGATTGTAATGGTGAATTCTTTCCATAGTTTAGATAAATCCATTTTGTGAATCTTTTATTGTTATGATCAAGCGTTATGCCACACAGGGTTTCGTAAGATTGTCATGATAAAACCGTTTTGTGAAGTATTTACTATGCTGATCAAGTGTTATGCCACATGGGGTTTCATAAGATTTTCATGGTAAATCTTCTCTTAGCTTAGATAAATCTGTTTTGTGAATTCTTTTGTCATTACGATCAAGTGTTATGCCACACAGGGTTTCATAAAGATCTTGATGATAAAAGCCGTTTAGTAAGTCTTTACTGTTATGATCAAGTGTTATGCCACATAGGGTTTCATAAGATTGTCATGGTAAATTCTTAAATCTGTTTTGTGCCCAATAAGCTGGTTTAGATTGAGATGATAGTTACGCCACCTTGCCTTCAAGTAGAGAATCTAAACACGTTTATCGTCAATTAGTCATAACCTTGCTCCGTTTCCTCATGCTCTGATTTTCTTGAGGAGATTGGATAGATTAGTTTAGTTGTAGTTGATAGATCTGCAAAACCAGAGAAAACTCAGCTGCAACGTATAAGTTCTTTCAAGAAAGTCTTGTGCCTCTACAGCTGAAACAAAAAGACAGGATTTAGTTTAGTTTATTTCCTTGCAAATACTTTGTCAAGCACAACGAGGGAGCTTCCCCTCCTAATTTGAAGAGCACTCATTGCGTAGTGTACATAGGCTGTGCGTATCAACTCTTACTCCAGAGGTGCTAGTTCTTACGCCAACACCTCTAGCTCCTATATATACCTAATTATGCCCTATCTGCCACCTAGGCCAACTTAGATACTTAAATATAACATCTAGGTCAACCTAAATATCTAGATAAGAATATTATAACTTAATTAAGAGTTAAGGTGGCCACAAGCCAACCGCTCATAACCCTATGTACACTCTAGGATTGAGGCTATAGCATGCCCCCCTTTCAAAGAAGCATTGTCCTCAAATGCTGATCAACTATGCATGCTTTTGGATGAGCTGTTAATCCTCCCACATGACATCTTCAATCGGTAAATTCTTCCACTAAATGAGATATTCAATGAGTTTATTAGTCCTCAACTTCTTTGTCCATGTCTGAATAATTAACTTTGGCTCCAAGATGATACTTCCTTTTTCATCGAGCTCTAGTATTACTATCTGTGTAAGGATATTTTGCCCAATCACTTCCTTTAAACAAGAAACATGCAAAACAAGATGTATCTTTGTTATTGGAGGTAACTCAAGCATGTAGGCAACACTGCCCATCTTTTGTAGAATCTAGTATGAACCATAATATTTGGGTGACAACTTATTCCTTGCTTGCTGCTTCAAGGAAATTTGCTTATAAAGTAGCCATATTAAGAAAACCCAAACACGAACATCAAAACTTCTTTCACTAAGATGTTGGTCAACATGTTTCATTCTATTTTATGCCATCGCAAAATTTTCCTTGAGTCCTAGAAGTACCTATTGTTGATGATTTGTGTGGTCTTCCACAACCTAAACACTTGGTCACAACCTCAATGATGATGTGTTGGACAGAGGGTCATATCCATATAGTGCCAAAAATAGAGACATTTTTGAAGAACTACGGAAGGAAGTATTATACCACCATTCTACTAGTGGTAGCCAATCTACCCATTGAGACTACTTTTCTAAAGTGAAACAATATAGATACTCTTCCAAGCACTTATTGATGACCTCAGTTTGCCTAGCTAACTAAGGATGGTATGAAGAGCTATGAGCCAATTTAGTACCCAAACAAGAGAATAAATATGTCCAAAAAGTTACAAGTAAACATAGGATAACAATCATTGACAATAACCTTGGGCATACCATGTGACTTTTATATATTCTCCATAAATGCTTTTTCCAATGTACTTGTAAAAGGATGAGATAATGTAATAAAATGGGCATATTTTCTGAGGTGATCCACCACTGCCATGATGACATTCTTACTTTTAGATATAGGAAGGCTAGTGATGAAATCCATGGAAACTTCTTCCCAACACTGGCTAAGGATAATTAAAGGCTGCAATAGACCAAGGGTTTTTAACTATCTTCCTTTTATTCCTTGACATGCCAAACATTCTGCCACAAATTTTTGAGGATCACCTTTAAGCCCTTCCCAAAAGAAATCTTGCTTGATCACTGATGTCTTCAAAAATCTTGAATGACCCTCAATTGAAGAACCATGAAGCTCTTTAAGAACCTTGTGTTTGCGAGTGGAATTCTTCCATAGGTATAATCTCTCTTTATACCACAACAAATCTCCCTTCCAACAAAACCTATTTGAACTACTAGGATCAGTTTGTACTTGTTGAATGAGATTCCTTCTGCACACATCATTTTGCCACTCTATTTTGGCTTCTTCCACCCAATCAACTTGTAATATTCAAATGGCAAACAATAATGCCTCATCCTTCTTATCCTTCCTAGATAGTGCATCTACGATAGTATCCTCCTTTCCTTGCTTATATACAATCTCAAAGTCATACAACATCTTAGTGACCTATTTTGTTGCTCTTCAAAAGATAATCCTCACTCTAGAAAATATTTTAGGCTATCATGATATATGTTAAGTTTCAAGCGTTTTCCCATTAGATATGGCCTCCACTATTTTACTGCATGAAGAATAGCTAGCATTTCCTTCTCATAAGGGTGATCCCACAATAGTGGGTTACACTTTTAGGCCAAACTTGACATTGAACTGAACTTTTTTAACTAAATCTTCACTTTCGGACACTAATAGCTGCTAAACCATGAGGAATTTGAAGATGATGCAAACTAATGATTTGTGACATTTTGTCTGTAGATTCTAAATTTTTATTTTTTTTAAATTTTGGAATCAAATTGCATTTCTTTTTCCATCTCCTTCGATAACTAGTTTTTAACAGTAAACAGCATTTTTAAAAAGTGATGTTTACTGTATAACGCATAACTTTTTTTTCTATTAAGGATAAAATTCTAATTTTGCGAGTTTAGATTTCTAACTACAATATCGAGCTCCTTCATTTGGTTTCATAGCGTTTTATTAAATATTTTTTCTAAATTAAGTTTTGAAGTCAAACCAATTACAATTTAGACATAGGTTTACTATATAACACAACTTTTTTTATATGTATCAAAATTCAAAAAAAAAAATTGTTGGATCAAGGGCATCAATACCAAGAGCATAGATATTTTTCAAAAAAAAAAATTGGTAATCTACTATGTTTCCACATGTGCAGAACAGAGAGCTTGATTTTCGGTGAAAAACCTACATTCACAAGAAATAAAAAATAAATATAATAATCAAATTAAATATATTTAAAATTATACTTTTTGGAAAGCTTATAATAACGACTACATACTTACAAAACATAAATTTTAAATGAATTCATTTGATCCCCCAAAAGGTAAATCAAAAGTGGTTTTTTATCAGCATTTTGATAGGTGTAGCGGAGACTCCATTATAGGTATGGTTTAAAACTAGCGAGGTTTTGTCCAAGGGGGTTTGATCAAACCCTCTTCAATTAAAATCCTTTAAATGGAACTTTTCAAAGCTTAAATTATTATATTTTCTAAAAATATGTGATTTCAACAAAACTCAGGATGTCCCAGAAAGTGTAACCCATTATTGTGGCAGCACCCATAAATGGGTTTGAGTTGATTCTTACCCTTCAATTAACAACTCTCAAAAGCAAGGGGCGCACTCTACAACAAAATCCTTGATGAAGTCTAGAGTGGCTAGAACTAGAGTAATACACATAGCCTCCTTCAATCTCTCAAATGTTGTATTATTTAACTCATTCCATTGAAAAGCAACCTTCAATAGAGCTATGAGGTGTTGCCATACAGCCATAGTTCTTCATGAATCTTCTATAGTATCTAGTGATTCCTAAGAATCCTCTCAATTTCTTAATGGTTTTTGGAATAGACTATTCTATCATAGCCTTAATTTTGTTAGGATTGACCTTTACTCCTTCATTAGACACTATGTGTCCCAAGTACTCCACATCTTTGAGACCAAAAGCACACTTGTAAGGCTTTGCATAAAGCTAGTGATCTTCAAGAACTTGTAATGTTTGATCTATAGGGTGCAAGTGTTTTTCTCATGTTATAAAAAAAATATAATATCAAAGAACACATATATAAACTTCAGCAAAATTTGATTAAAGATGGAATTCATCAAACTTTGAAATGTTGATGGAGCATTAGTAAGACCAAACAGCATCACTAGAAACTCATAATGACCCTCATGAGTCCTAATTGTTATCTTGGGAATATCCTCTTTCTTAATTCGAATTTAGTGATAACCCAATCTAAGATCTAGTTTTGTAAAAAGCATAGCTCCATTCAATTCGTCTAGAAAATCATCAACGGATGGAATAGGAAACTTATCTTTGATGGTGTACATGTTGAGCACTCTATAGTCTATGCTCAAGTGCCAAGTTTGATCCTTCTTACACACCATCACCAAGAGAGAGGACTAAGCACTCTAGCTATGCCTAATAATACCCACTAGCATCTCCTAAACAATATTTTCAAACTCACTTTTTTGTATATAAATGTACTTGTAAGGCCTAATGTTGTGTGGTTGGCTCCCTAACACTAGTTGTATGGCATGATCATGATCCCTCTTAGGAGATAGCCCTTTAGGCATATCTCCAAAATCCACTGAGTGACAATCTATAATTGCCTATAGATATGAATGGATAGGAGCATTTGATTGATAGGTTGCAAAGGGAAACAATTGGGCCACAAATCCATCATCTATTGTTTTAAACATTTTTTGCATTTCAGGAGAGCTTACCATCTGTGGGGACTTTGCACATAACCCTCTTAGCTCCACTATCTTGCCTTCTAAGTGAGATCTCATTAATAGATCCTGAAAGTTCATCTCAATTGTTCATAAATTAGTGAGCCATTGTACTCCCAATACTATATATGTTGCACCCATGGGAATAGCAACATTGGGCAATCAAGTTGATACTCTCTCATGGTTAATTTAATGTTATGGCATTTTCCTAAACAACTAACAATACCCCCATTTGTAATTTGGACATGGAATTCTAAAGCAAGAAATATAAAACAATTTGGACAATTAGCTAAATCCTTGTTAATGAAGTTATGAATGCTTCCCGAGTCAATCAATACTATTACTCTCTATTTCTTCCAGAAACACACCACTTTGAGAGTTTGTGCAGCACTAACTCCAACAATTGCATGATAGGATATGGTTGGCTGAGTATCTCCTCATTCCTCCTCTTAACACATTGTCACCATCTAATATTGGTTCCTCCTCCTCTTCTTCCTTGCTTGGCCCTTAAATATAGAACAATTTTTCAGTGCATTTATGTTCTTGACTATATTTCCTATCACGATTAAAACATAACCCTTTTGCTCTCTTCTCTTCAATTGGTTGTGGCATTAATCTAGTAGGCCGAGGAAGTGATTGTGCTAAAAATTATCTCTTATCCCATTAACCCCTTGCCTTCTAGGAATTAAAATCTTCTCCTCTAACTTGTGTGCTAGGACAAAAGACTCTGATATAAAATTTGTACTAAAAATGTGTACCTCATGTTGGATGTAATCCTTAAGACCACCCAAAAATAAGTCATCCAAGTTCTCTTTTAGAATTGTATTTGCTCTCAAGGATAGATTTTGGAATCACTGAATGTAATTCTTGACCAATCCTATTTGTTTAATTTTAGATAACTAGTTGAAGAAGTTATCCGCCACACTATCGCTATATTGTAATTGTAGCTCCTCCATAAAAAATGAAAATGTGATAGTGAGGCCCTTTTTCTTCCATTGAGCACTTAGCCATCAAATACCAACTGAATTGCTCTAGTTCTGGATATAAAGAAGCCATTGTCACCTTTTGCTCACTTAGAATTTGATAAACATCAAAAAAATCTCCATTTGATTTATCCAAGTTAGTAGATACTTGCCATCAAACTTGTGCATATCCAACTTTGGTATCAAGTTCCTAGATCCCATTTGGATCTAAATTAGTTGACCCGGACGATGCCCTTGTAAGTCTGAAGTATTCTAGATATAAGTGTTGATATTAGCCATTGTCTATGGATGTCAAATATATCTCCTATTAGGGCATCCAATCTTCAATGTATATCATCCTTAATCTTGTTGGTTTCTTTCCTTATTTGTTCTATAGAACCAATCTACTCACTTCCTATATCATCATTCCTGGTGATTTTCCAAGTGACAAAATTCGTTTTGCCCCTTTGTTGCAGGCATCGTCATGGTGGAGAAAATTATTTTGCAATAAATCACACAAAACAAATCAAATTAATCTGAATTTTTTTCGGTAACTTACCAATGCCTAGATCCCACTTCCTAGAAAAAATATCCAAGAAATTCACTAATTTATAACCTTGGCAATGAATTTGGTGGAAACCCTAATTTTGCAATAACTCCTTCAATTTTGCTCCAAATGATCTCGAATCTAGATTGTAGTAGTTTAAATATGTTCTTGATAAACCCTCTAGAGATTAGAAAAAATTCATTTATATTCAATTGTGGGGGAGAATTAGGTGGAAACCCTAATATAACCCTAATTCTACAATAACTCCTTGAATTCTGCTCCAATTGCCTTCCAATTTATACTATAGCAGCTTCAATGTGAACTTGAAAAACCCTTTAAAAATCAAGAAAAAAAGACATCAAAATCTAACAAATATGTGCTTCCCAAAATGACCTTCAAACTCAAAAAAACTTGTCTTATTTCTTGCCCTCATGATGCCAAGATCTTAATCCGATACCACTTAAAATGAAACAACTTGCACAATAAAAGAATATAACAAGAAATAAGTTGGGAATACTTGATAATACTTGAAAATAACAAACCACTTCAAGGGGGTACACCTCCAAATATCTCCAATGAAAACACAATTCGCAAATATGATGGTAATAAACTTACCTAGCTCCTATATATACTTAATTATGCCCTATCTGCCACCCAAGCTGACTTAGATACTTAAATATAACAACTACGATGACCTATATATATAATTAAGAATATAATAATGATCATATAACTTAATTAAGGGCGTAGCAAAAAGTTGTTTGAAACAAGGGACCTAGCACCGATAAACAAAGTTGTACCTGTTGTGAACTTTTCACACATCGCCCCATTGCAAATGGGGACACCCTGTTTTCACTTTTGCCTTGGCATCGCAACTACTTATCACTTGTCTTTTTACAATGAGGTCATCATTTTGAGAGTTTCAAGTCAGTTTTTTTGAAAGTCATCTGAGCCAAGTTGGGAATCCATGCCTAAAACAGTGCTTAAACGTAATAGAAGTGCTCAGAAGGTCCGAGAGACGAGGATCACCTGTGCTTTGAGCCAATTCTGACACTTCCTACTTTTTAGGGAATCTACTTTTTTTGCTTTTTCGCTTTTTCATTTTTGGCATTTTTTGACCAAACGGGGTTCCCTATTTTTTAGGTATTTTGCTTTTTCTATTTTTAGAAAGTCAACCCTGGTCAACGTTTCCATCCTTAGAACCAAAAATCAACCAAAAAAATCAAAAAATCATTGAAAAATCAAAGTAAAAATTGAAAAATCAAGCAAAAAATAAAGAAAAAATCAGGAAAAGCATGGAAAAATTAGTTAAAAATGATGGGAAAATCACCAAAAAAAATCAACCCAAAGGCATGAAATTCATGGACAAATGTGCCTAAGTCTGGAGAAATTCGCCCTTGCCATGGAGATGAGAGAATGTCCAGCCATTAACAAAGTCTACCCTAGAAAGAAGGGAAGGTGAAGATGAAAAGTTCGCCATCAAGAGAGAATGTCAAGCCATTAGCAAGGTCTTCCCTTAATTTGAGGGACGTGGCATGAAAGCAAGGAAGTCCGCCCAAGCCTTAGTGAGAAGATGGCATGAAGTTTTGGAAGTTGGCCCTTAATTTGAGGGACGTGGCATGAGAGCAAGGAAGTCCACCCCATCATAATGATGAAATGGCTAAGGCATAATGAAGTCCGCCCAGCCTTAGATAAAACTTGGCATGCCTTCTCCAAAGTCCGCCCAAGCCTTCGCAAGACATTTGTGAAGTCCGTCTAGCATAAGAAGAGGGAAAATTGAAAATTTTGGCTAAGTATTTGATGCCTTGGAAGGAAAATTCGAAATTTGTCTAAGTATGGAAGCATAAGAAGAGAGAAAATGTGAATTTTGGCTAAGTATTTGATGCTTTAGAAGGAGAAATTGAGAATTTTGGCTAAGTATGAGAAGAAAGGCAAGTGTCAAGGAAGGGAGAAGAAGTTGAAATTTTGCCTAGGTATTGACACCATGGGAGTAAAAATTTATAAAAAAAAAAAATGGTTTAAGTGTCAAAGGAGTAATGGGAAGCACATGTTGAAATCCGCCTAGACATCAATGAAATATGGCAAGAAAGTCGGCACCCCAACCCGATATGGCGACAACCCAAAGTCCACTTGTTTGAGAGAATTCACGGCAAACATGATATAAACCACCATGCCAAAAGCCAAATAATGGAAAACATGATTCTGCGAGTCCGCGGAAGTTCGAAAGAAATTTCGGTCATGGGAGTCCCGGCTTCAAAATTCTCCCATGCCTGAAACAAATCTACAAAGTCCACCCTCTAGAGGCGGTAAATAGCACAAAGTTCTGGAAGTCCGACCTGACTTTGAAAAGGAAGGCAGAACATTTTGGAAGTCTGCCAAGGAGTGGAAATACATGAAGAAATTTTTACTTCAAGCTTGGAAAGGAAACTCCAAAGTCTGACCTTGGCAAGAAGACTTCAAAGATTGCCTAGACATCAAAGAGAACATGGAATAAAAGTTTCAAAGTCTGCCATGAAGATAAAGAAATTCCAAGTGTTAACAAAATGGATGGACGTCACAAGCAAGAAAAAGTCTGACTTACCTCCGGACACAGGCAAAGTTTGGCATGGCCTAAGAAAGAAAATGTGGTTTACATATAAAAGTCCTCATGGGGAGGGGAAATTCAAAAAAACATTGACTAAGCGGCTGGCGCCTAAGCGTGAAGAAATTTGAGGGACAAAGATGGAAAAGAGGAAGCGGACAAATCCCCATCCGCGATGAACCTGGTCCGCGATAGTCTATCCGTAATTGAAGGCAAATCCAACGGCAAAGTTCCATTTGAGCATCATATTCACGCAACCAATAAAGTTCGCTGAACAGTTCGCGAAGGTGCCATGTCTTGAACTGAATGAAATAAAATTTGGCGGCATGGAAATACTTCACGAAAACCCGCACAGGTATCTTTCTCTCCAAATCTCAAGCGCACTTGAAAGAATATTCGATTCTAGCGATTACCGCCAATCCCGTAATCTATTGAAGCAATCGGCAACCCGATGGCGTGATGTTCCAAGCAAATTTTCTTACTTAGACAATTTCTCGACACAAATTGGATAATTTAGAGAGGAAATCCAAAGGAATAACACCAATCCAATTCAAGCAGGAGGAATTTCAAAGCAATCAAGAAAGAAAATAACTTCAAGTCCAGACACTTGCTCCAAGGCGAGACTTCTAATACGGGTGAGAAGAAGAAATCAAAATCTCAAAGGAGCTCCAAGATCTAAGCTAGGAAGGAATAAGTGCAGCGACAAGTCACCGCAAGGAAAATGAGGTTCTGCAAGAACGTAGCAAAACAAAGCACCTAAGAAGACATTATCCACAACACCAGGTGTTCTCACTCATCTTCCAACCAATCAAACGGTTTTGAACAACATGCAACAACTTTCTTTATTTTTATTGTTAGATTTGAGATGTGCTAATAAGTGTCCCTAATGTAATTTTCTCATTTGTCGAAGGAGTTATTGTACTGAAACCCTAATTAGGGGGTTTTATTTTGTATCTCAACCCATTGATCCAAATCTTGAAGCTGAATTGTAAATTGTAGCCTATAAATCGAGTCAGCCTCCTCATTTGTAAAGGGTGGAGACAAGGTATGGAAATGAAAGGTATTAAGATTTGCCTTCTAATGTACGTTCTTATGCATGGACGTTTTTGAACCCAATTTTTATTGGTTTTCCAAGGTTGTGACAGCTTCTTCTACCATAGATTAGAATTAGATTATAATTAAGTAGAATTTGCTTTGGATGTTTGTTAAGTGAATGCGAGATTGATCGTATAGATTAAATGGTGAAATATTGCTCATACTTTCTTCGGATCGATGATTTTCATTCGATGCGTAAAGTTAGCCTGAGCTTGTGATTGTGGATGCTTAACTTCGGTCTCATTCGACACAAATTGATTGACATGTACAAAAATTAATTCAAAATCAGTCACAAGACACGGAAGATACCCTGGGAAAACCCTCCTCTTGAGGGAGAAAAACCCAGCCAATAATATCTCTTATATTATTGAATCTCAATAAGAAAACTCCTTTACAATAGAGGCCAATAATGAGCCCAAGAGAATGCACAATAAGCTGATTCTCACACAGCAATATGACAATGATAATCTTAGACTTTGACAACAGATAGACTAATCTGCTCTGCTTCTTTCTCTTATTCGCACCTTAGACTAGTGAATGGATAGTGTAAATTGGATCATCAACAATGAGCAAATGAATGAATATGTATACAAGTTTTGGTAGAGGACGTGCCTCTTCAAATCATAACCAAGTCGGCCTTCATAGAAGGTCGGCCACCAATAAATAATATTCTTTCATAAGAGATCGTGCCTAGTGAGAAAATCGTAGCCAAAGTAGAATGAGGTCGGCCTCATACAATTCTTCATTAAATGATGACTCTTCAAAACTCGTGCCACTTATAAATTAAATAGCCTCTTAGCTATTATTTAATTTATCAAATGAAGTAAAGGAGAAGCTGGAAGAAATACGACAAAAGCTCCATTTAATCATCAACACTCCCTCTCAGCTAGGGAGGATACTTCCAGCTGCACAAGACAAATCACCTCATCGTGATGTCTACCACTATGACTACAACCATGAGTGGACAAGGAGAATATCACCTCATAGTGATATCAGATATCACCTCAACATGATATCAACCATACTATGGTAAGTACAAGTGTTCATCACTTGCGTGATGTTGTCATCTGAACATGACTTTCATCATGGCTCTCCTAGAGGGTGAAACACAAGTACTAGATGTTGTCATGGAGTCACACACATGACATCCACCATGGCTCTCCTAGAGGGTGGAAACAAGGGCTTTCACCTCAAATCTCTCTCAAAGAGAAATGCATTAACAAGGGCTTTTTGCACCCTCCTCAAATTCCTCCATCCTGAAAATGGCCAATGGTACGTACCCTCAAATTCTCCTGGTTCTCAAAGTTGAAAATGCATTAACAGGATTTCACTCAACTCTCAGTAGAGAAGAACTCATTAATCAAGGATTTCAATCAACCTCTAAGGAAATAAACCCTATTAAACAAAGCTCACCTGATATCGGTATTCTTCTCGCCATATCGGATTTCCACCATACCAAGTTTCTGCCCTCAAAGTACACAAACTCGACACTCCGAGAGGCTTTATGAGAATAAAACCGCTCGCTTGCTCATTAGTGCCGCATATCTAACTGAGCTCTCATAGTATTCATATTCTAATATAGGTATTCTGATCCTACCATGCTGCATTCATGGAACCAGCATTGATAGAAGTTTCCACGCACAACTCGGTTATCACAATGACGATAGTAGGTTCCATTGATTGTCCAAATAATCCCCGTATAGTGAGCTTACGCAAATACACAATTTGCCTCGAAGCTGCCATACAAAGTTTAACATATCGGCCTTTGTTGTACCTAATGCTACGATGATCCGCTTCCTCACAATGATACATCAAAAGCGTGAACTCCAAACCAGCGAAACCAGGTGCTCTTCCCATCATTAACACACCTCACCAATCAAAAATGGCAGATAGCCATGCAACTCCCGTGATTCACACCTGCCGTAATATTCTCAAACCATAACCTAACTATGCCACTGCATCTTAGATATGCTTTGCCGCAACTAGAAGTATTTTGTCTTTGTTCGCCACCATGAACTAAATCCGTGCAACACAAGATAAACCTTGGGAGTATCCTGTCTAAAGTGCCAACTGTATTACAATTGCTAACCCAATCACCGCTCCAGACATAGTAGGATCCACCAAGTCTGAATTAGCTGCAGCCTCCTTCAATTTATGTAGGTTGGTCTCCATAGGTGTAGACATGGATTTGCAATCCATCATACCAAAACTCTTAAGTATATCAATGGTGTATTTCCCTTGACTTAGAATCATCTCATCTAGTTTCTACCAGACTTCTAAGCCAGGGAAGTAATCCATGAGCCCAAGGTCCTTCATCTCAAATTCAGAAGCCAACTCCTTCTTACACTTGAGAATAAGGTGATCTTCTCCAGTAAGAACCAAATCATCAACGTAAAGAACCAAGATCAACTAGATACTACCTTCGTGCTCCGAGGCTCCTCAATCTTCGCAATCAACCCTCCGGTTCTCTTGAACCAAGATTTCCGCAACACTGCCTCAATGCAGGTAATCTCCTTCCTGGTATAAGAGAGAGTTCGTGGTAGACCTTCTGACCTCTTAGTCCAAGATTTCCTGCAACACTTGCCTCAATGCACTTCTCTGGTATAGTAGAGAGTTCAGGGTAGACCTCCTTGACCTCATAGTAGATTACTCTATTCTAAATAAGTTTGCGGAGCTACCAATATCAAATCTAGATGACTATCTTGAGCAATTATGATCTCAGCAGTTGAAGAGGTCTTTCAAGGATTTAACACTTTTCCTTGCAACACTGCAACCTTCACTTCTTCTCAGTGGGTCACAGAACTCCCTCTTGATCCCTGCTTCAGAGATTGCAAAAAAAAAAACTTTTGAAAGTGAACTCCCTCTGGCCACCAACTCAGTCCCATGGCTGCAAGATGTGACTTCATGCTTGATCATTTCTTTGGTCGGCATGACTTCCTCATTAGATGCCTCAAGCTTTTCATCACTAAGCAAACTATCAACACCTTTTGCTCTTAGATCTGTTCTGGAAGCATTTTAGAGAGAGATTACTAACTATTTATAACTATCCAAAGAAATATCAAGGCTAGAATCATACAAAGTTTACTATCTCAGGTTATAGCATGAATACATAAGAATTTATGAACAATATTGAAACATGAATAAGAAAATCAACCTATAAAAGAAATATATCAAAGAATCAGAATGAAGGAATAAAGAAACTTATCTTTATTGAATTTTGATATAACTCTTTCTTCCAACTTTTACTCCTCTCGAGAGAGCTAAACTCAGCACAACAAAAGACAATCTGAACAACTGCAAATTTCTTGAATGCATTATGTAGTTAGCATGTAGAACCAACTCTCTCCAAGAGTCAAGGCTCTAACACAGTTCATGCATTAGAGAATGATATCAATGTGATTAACCTATCACAACGAAAAAATGCAATTCTCTTTTTCATCTCAAAGTCACACTCAGAGATCTACATAATTTGCATGAAACAACTCACAAAGAATAATATGAAATTTCAAAGGATCTTTATGCTAGAGAACACAATTCAAGAGAAATTACAATCTCTCTATACTAATTACAAGATCCAACTAAATGATATAACTCAGCAAACAAGGAATACTTATCTATAAATATTCTGATGGATGCAATTAATGATCACAGTAAGATACACTGCTCTTGTGCTCAGATTTGTCCACAACCTTCACGGTTTGAACACAGGCCCCTGGCAAGATAATTTGAACAAGGCCTATGACCGTTTACGGTGCACTTCGTTTCCAGCCGCAATCCACCAGATTATGCAACATGCTTACTAGCATCACCCAAAGTGTTAGAGCTAAATAAGGTCATCACTTATAACCTTTATCAGATCTACACAGGCTTTAGCAGACTGAGTTTCACAAAAAGATAAAAATATAAACAACAACAAAGAAACAAATACTTATCTCTTGCTAGATTTGAATTCCTTGCAGTCCATCAAAAGATCATTACTGATCTTGCACTTAAGGTCAAAGATAGACCTCATAAACTCTTCATTCTAGAAGTCTCAAGGTTGAGACCTAGAATGACCACACCAATTTTTCAGAATTACATCAACCTTCAAATGACACACATATCAACTGATCATCACCCTTAGCAGTCATGGGTCAAGGTAACTTTTCCTTAATGCCAGAAATGTATCCAGGGACAACAAGATGATCTGGTGCTAACAAAATAATATTTGAGCTCAAAAGGTGTGAAATAGATAGAAGGCCAAGAACAATACAAGTTCATTCCTTCACTGTATCAGCATACTCGATATTCTCAATATTCAGCGATATACTTGATAACTCCCTGCAGATCGATTACATGAAATGATGATGCCAATGAGATCTCCTGACAGCAGGTTAAGTAATCACAAGGCTCTGAGATCGCAGGAAGAGAAGTTCGCACTAAGAATGGATAGACAAAAGCCATTGAACTCCTATTGGGCTGTCGGCTCAATAAAACCTGCCTCTTGCAATCTATATCCTTCTGTAGATGATTTGCTGCTTCTGAATAATCAATGAAATCTGATCAGATCCTCACCCAAACCCGCTCTGATACCATGTTTAATTTAAAGATCAGATTGACATTTACAAAAAATAATTCAAAATCAGTCACAAGACAAAGCAGATACCCTGGGAAAACCCTCCTCTTGAGGGAGAAAAACCCAGCCAATAATATCTCTTATATTATTGAATCTCAATAAGAAAACTCCTTTACAATAGAGGCCAATAATGAGCCCAAGAGAATGCACAATAAGCTGATTCTCACACAGCAATATGACAATGATAATCTTAGACTTTGATAACAGATCGACTAATCTGCTCTGCTTCTTTCTCTTATTCGCACCTTAGACTAGTGAATGGATAGTGTAAATTGGATCATCAACAATGAGCAAATGACTGAATATATATACAAGTTTTGGTAGAGGACGTGCCTCTTCAAATCATAACCAAGTTGGCCTTCATAGAAGGTTGGCCACCAATAAATAATATTCTTTCATAAGAGATCGTGCCTAGTGAGAAAATCGTAGCCAAAGTAGAATGAGGTCGGCCTCATACAATTCTTCATTAAATGATGACTCTTCAAAACTCGTGCCACTTATAAATTAAATAGCCTCTTAGCTATTATTTAATTTATCAAATGAAGTAAAGGAGAAGCTGGAAGAAATATGACTGAAGCTGCATTTAATCATCAACAGTGACAAACCCTAATTAGGGTTTTATTTTGTAATCTCGACCATTGATCCTAAATCAAACTTGGCCATTGAATTGTAATTGGGGAGCCTATAAATTGAGCTCGCCCCTCATTTGTAAAGGGTGGAGACCGTGTATGAAATTGTTGCACTAAGACTATTTCCGATAATAAAAGCTCTTATGCATGATTTGCTTTGAACCACTTTTATCGTCAAGTAGTGAGCAAGGTTGCATAGCTTCTTCTACCATAGATTAGAATTAGATTATAATTAAGTAGAATTTGCTTTGGATGTTTGTTAAGTGAATGCGAGATTGATCGTATAGATTAAATGGTGAAATATTGCTCATACTTTCTTCGAATCAATGATTTTCATTCGATGCGTAAAGTTAGCCTGAGCTTGTGATTGTGGATGCTTAACTTCGGTCTCATTCGAGGCTTGAAAATTATAATCACACCCTTTGAAGATTGCACCCACTTTGCGTAGTTGTCCCAGGGAGGCGAAACAAAGCGTGGTTACTCATTTCATCTAATCCTTACTGTCTCTTGAATTCCTAGGCGTAGAATAGATTCTCTAAACCCTTATCTTTTTGCATTTTTTTTGAGATCCAAACTGAAAGTCCTAACCGAAGAAGCATTTAATGTCGAATTTGTCTAAGTCTTGAACTTGTGAAGAAATAGCCTAGCGTAAGTCCCTTTGTGTATTACCAGCATATCACAACGCCCATTGAGCTTATCCACATGTCATGACCTAACAAAAGAAACCTTGGAATCGCCATATGATCTTCTCGCATTCTTAGCATACGCGGTGATTTTTCAAGAGAGGATAGAGTGTCTTTGGACATTTTATTCTGTGTGTTCGGTGGATGATAAAACGTACACCAACAGTACCCTCGATAAAGTTGATATAAAGAGAAGGGGTGGGTCACTAAAGCCAAAGTTAGGTATACCAAAGACAAGCAATTCAATAACCAAGTAGCAATTGAGAATTAAGAGTGGAATAGAAAAAAATAGTGTTGGTCAAGATCCTAATAACTCAACTATATTGGAAAGACTGAAAGTGATGCAATTAAAATGGGCGCCATCCTGCACAAATCTTCAACACCAATCGCATGGGAGATGAGGTAGGATGCATTTATTCCTTTTTAGTCCTCACACTTAGATGGTGTCATGTCCAATTTGCCTCAACTATCTTGTGCCATTGGAAACATGTATGCAACATCTAGTGGAGATGGATTGATGATTTTAGAGATACCACAAACCTTGGGAAATTGTTCAAAGCTACTCTTAACCATGAAACATGAGTCAGCATTACCATAGGCCATGATACTAAACTTGGCAACATCACTTAATTTTTACTTAGAGAACCCACCTGAACCATTTACCCCATCTTGAAAAGTAATAGTGCCAGTTGCATCAATTCTAGGAAACATGCGAAAAAACAACTTCTAGTCGAGTCTTGTTGAACCATTTTCCCAAGTGAACGAATTGACCCACTCCTAGCAAAACTTTGTTTAACAGCATAGAACAGTTTTGTGCTCATGTGGCTTCCAAAGTCTAACCTGCTTTTACCACCTGTGGTCACTCTACCAGAGAGTGGAATTATAAATGCAGAATATGCAGAGCAAATGGCAGAATCTTCTCAGGAGTTAGCACAGCATAATTAAAGGAAAAAATCACTTTAGGAAACCTAAATCTCTTACTGCCCACTGATATGATGAGACTCTGTGGATTGGCTACAAATATAAACTGGAAATTATGCATAAATGCATAAGAGTTGTATCAAAAATATTAAATGCAGCTACATCACAAATCATTCATTTTTTAAAGCCTTTTTGCTGACATTGGCATAGTGTGATGGTTTAAAGGTGGTGGTGGTGGTCTTGCCACCAAGGTTCAAACCCTATTGGGGTGTTATTGTTGAGTGTTTATGTTGGGGATGAGGTCCCCCATATGTGACCTCATCGGTTCATAGCTCCAAATCAAAAGCGTTTACCCCTCTTTTAAAAAAATAAAATAAAAAATCATTCATTTCATAAAGGATGTGTATAATATGATAAGCAACATTGGTGATGTTTGGGAGTACTTCCTATTTTTAGCAGTTGCTATTTATAGTAAGTGTATTTTTGGCAACTGGTCTAGGCCTATGTTACTCTAGCAACGTATATTTTCTAATTGGGCATTGGTGAGTCTAAGGTTGAATAAAATAATGTTTGTATTTTTTCGTCACTTAAATTATTTTTATAAAGTCACTTTATAACTTAAGTGAGGGTCTTGGGGTCATCAAAAAGTACCTTGTCACGCCTAGTTGATTAAAGTTGTTTTTAAAAAAGCCAAATATTAAGCCTCAAAAGGTGGAAGCCACCTTAGGGAGATATAAGGATTTTT
Organism: Sequoia sempervirens; assembly: GCA_007258455.2. Classification (NCBI taxonomy): domain Eukaryota; kingdom Viridiplantae; phylum Streptophyta; class Pinopsida; order Cupressales; family Cupressaceae; genus Sequoia; species Sequoia sempervirens. The sequence goes on along the minus strand of VDFB02013497.1, from coordinate 20,456 downwards.
AAATTAAAAAAAAAAAGCTCATGATGGGGGGGCGTGGGAGTTTTGGAGGGAAAATATTTCAAATTAAGATTTCCCTAATTTCCTTCACTTCTATAAAGCAACATTTTGGCTCTCATTTGTGTATCTATCATTTGGCAACATAATAGGATGTTGCTGGAATGTTTCCAAGGTTCTATTGCTGCAAGTTGAGGACGAAAAACCTCACCATTTGGAGCTGGTTTTGGTGGTGAAAGATCCACCCTAGCCAAATAGGAGTGATTTTGCTTCAAGGATCACATTGGGTGCTAACAGAGTTCTGATTTCAGTCATTTTGGAGGTGGAATGATGAAAATCTTCTTGGTTTTTTGATGTGGGTTTGAAGGTTTTGGCATGCTTGAGCCTTGGCTTCATTTTGGAGGTGTTTGGAGGTGTTTAGGAGCAATTTCTAAGGTCTGATTTGCATTTCCAGAATTCTGGAAACTCTCTTTTTGGCAGTGGCTAAAGGTGAAATCCATTTGTAACTTTGTGCATGCTTGGCCAATCATTTTGGGTATTGATTTGTGGGATTCCGCTTGTTTGGGTGCCCCATTTCAAGCATTGGTTCGAATTTATTTTTGAAGTCGGACCCAACTTACCACAATAATGACATGTGATATTTTCCAAATTCTTTGTTGCATCCTCGTTGTGACCTTGTCCTTTCTTGTGTGACCATTTGCCTGTGACTTTGTCGTTGGTTGCAAATGCTTGTTCCACACTCATTATTTCACTGCTGCTACCAAACTGTTTCTTCCATTTGTCCTATTCTAAGAGCTTATTGCATAGCTCTTCAAACTTCAGGTCAACATCCGTAGCAGTGATATTGAGTGTCTCAATGAAATGCTCATAAGCACATGGTAAGCTTTTTAATGTGATTACCACCATGTCCTCTTCTTCCATTTTTTGACCAATCGCTGACAACTAATCCTTGATGTCCTTGATCTTGAGTAAATGCTCCTACAAGGACATTTTCTCATCCATTGTGATCAAAAAAAGCATATTCTTCAGAAAGAAGGCCCTACCTTTATCTCAAGTTTCATGGTCACGCAAATGCTTCCAAATCTCAGCTAAAGTTGTCCCTATTTGGACTTCAGGAAGCATGGCATCGGTCATAGATAATTTGATCAACATGACTGATTCTTTGTCACGTTCATCAAACTTGTCTGTCTTTACCCCGCGAACCATTATCGGGTGGCTGTATTCGCTGACAATCTTTTTCGAGGCATCGGGCTCTTGAAGATTAGCGCCAGCATGCTTACTCCAAGTGCTGTAACGACCACACAAAATGGCGAACGCCTCCAACCATGATGCTGGTAACGGTTTCATCCCTCCCCGCTAATTCAAAATCACTAAACGGGTTAGCTTGCTACTATTAGAAAAACACTAAAATTTTGGAAAATTTACAAAACCCATGAATTTTTAACTGTTTAAAAACCCATGAATTTTGTAAAAAAATCCACCAAAAAAATTTACAAAAAATAGACCCACGAATTTTGGTAAAAAACCTTTGTACAAATCCGTACAACTTCCTTTGGCACATTCTTTTGTGTCTCTTGCGTGCAATTTGTCACTGCCACAATTCGTAGAATTCACGCGCTCACCAATCCCGAGAATTTGCAAAACCCGAGCTCTGATACCATATTACAAAAACAACACAAAAAATTAACCAAGATCGCATGATAATTTGCTGTTGAATGTCAAGAATGCCATCTACCAAGTTCTCTCGAGCCAATTGAGAGAGGTAGGAAAAATTGAGGTTTTTGTATTGTTGATGCCAAAGAGTAGTAATGGCTGATGCACTCTTGGTTACCAATGCATGTTCCTTGAAATCAGAGGATCCCATTGATTTGGATGAGACAAATCCTTATAGCGACTAGACAAGGCGAGATGAGCAGCCTCCATTGTTTACTGAGGATGAGATTTTGGATTTTGAGAGACGGGCATTGGAGGATGTGGGACTAGGTGCAGTTGGAGATGTAGGGTTGGATGGCATTGATGAGGCTAATGAGGATCCATTGCCATCTACTACCAAGATGGAGGTTGAGCCATTGCCTTCCATGCCAACCAAGGAGCCACAGCAAACTCCGAGGACTAGGACCTCTACCTCTCCCCTAGTTTTCAGTAGATTAAGGAAGAAGAAAATGTAAAATGTTGTATTTTAAGTTTTTCAATTTACTATTTTCATTTTGTCAGCTATCTATTGTTTCAGGCTATCAACCATCAGGATTCTGCATGACGATGTGATTTTGTACTCAATTTGCATTCAAATCAATCAAATTTAATACAAAACACTTTTGTACTCATTTATGGATGCACTGGATACATCTTGTCAATGAATTTTGCAAAAAAATGTGTTTCTAAAGTAATTTCAGCAATTTTTTAAGTTGCCAAGCTTTTTGCCAAGTTTTTGCCCAATTGAGTTTTTTGGGCCTACCGAGTTTTTATCGAGTCTGAGTTTTCCAATTATGGCAATGAGTACCATTTGAAGTGAACTACCCTACTATCACTTTTTATTGCCACCAATTGTTTGTGCATTTCCTATGCAATGAGGCAAAATCAAATTCTCTGTTGAGGTCCATATTTTGAATATCAACTGCCATCATCATTAGGGGAACTCGAATCTGGGCCTTGACATCCTTTCCCAAAACCTGGCATAGGGCATGATAGGTTTTGATGTAGTGTTCAAAGATGTCCTTGTTGAATGGCTCCAACTTTGTAGAGGTAAACCTTACTGGTCTTCTATCTGCAGCCCTTATTTTGTGCTTTGGCAATCAATTCACCCTATAGATACCCCTGTCATTCTGATACTCCTTTGTCGAGACATTAAAATTTATAGCCTTATTTGTTGTTGAGTTTAGGTTAAACACCTCTACAATATATATCTTGTCAATGCTGACCAGCTCACCACCATTCATGGCTGAAATAACCCTAGCATTAGCATCATACTTGTCAACCAATATCCTAATGAAGTCAACATTGATGAAGACGTTTGGGACTATCAGTTTTGCAAGGTCAAAGTTCCAAACATGTGAAATGGGCCTCTCTGAAGATCTCTTATACCAATGCTCAAACAATGACCATCCATTTCCTGGAACTGTCACATCCCTACAATCTATTCATTGGTCTCTCAAATGATCCAACAAAATTCTTGCCCCTTGAGCATGCCTAGCCTTCCTTAACGACCTAGGGAATTGGATTATGAGGTCTTCATCCGATGGTCTCTTTGCTTTGGTAGGTTGAGAACTAGTTTGACTCATTTTAGGGTTTTCAAGCACAAACTAGGGTTTTGGAGTTTGGTGGTAATCTTAAAATAAAGGCAATTCTACGACTTTCTTATGCAAATAAAGCAGAAAGAAAAAACCTAACAATGGGGACACATGCAAATTTACGAACAATTTTGCAAATTAGGGTAAAATTGAGTACTTACTTGAGTTTTGCTTGGAAATCTTAATTCGCTTATGAGATGACTGGAGAGCATGAAAATCCATAAATTCTTCACACCAGATAGTTTTCTGGACTCTTACGAATTCAAATGAATGCTTATGGTAGAGAAAATCATTAATATTTGGTAGATATTGATCAATTTTTGCCATTACTGCTCATCCGCAAAAGTAGAGGGTTCGCAACTAACCATTCTACAATTTAGAATTTTAGTCGTTGATCTTTGGATAGCACAGGCAAGATCAACAATGGTCGCAGCCTTTCATTTTAATCAAAAATCCATTTTTACTAAAGCTACAACATGTTAATAAATTGGGCCAATGAGAATAAACCATGTCTAAATCGCTTTACACATCATTGAAGGAGGGCCCACTTCAACCACAAGGTCCTCGAATGGAAACAGGCAGCTAGCACCATCTGGGACTGACAAGAATAGGTGTCATCATTGTGCACGATCGCATCTTTGCGCTGGAACTTCTTTTATGAACCTACGATGTGAAGAGGGCATGCGATATGATGTTGCGTGGAACTAACTCAACACTCAATTGCCTCGAGACTTGAAAAGGTGTTGGACCCACAATATGTCAAAGACATTTGTCACAATTCCACAACATCGCATCTTTAAGCTTTCACCTTTAACAAGAACCTACAATAAACCATTAGCGTGCGACACCATAGGAAGACGCTAGCAAAGGATGACACAACATAAAGTAACACTAACCATGACATGTCACAAAACCGCACCATCACAATTTTGAACTTTTCAAAAAACAAGAGCATGTAATGAACTAAGAGCATGTGATGCAATAAGAGCTTGAAATTTGGTGCCAATGAGGAATGAAGTGACGACCACCAGTCGAGCGCACAACAAAAGCAACTTAAGTGACCTTAAAATCACATGCGGGAATGTTTATAAGCGGTCACTAAGAAAAGGGGACCGATTGGGCAACAAACACGAAGGCTTCCAAAAATAACTTAAGTGACCGGGAGCAGGCCAAGCAAGTCACTGTAAAAATAGAACATAAAGCAATGAGCAAAAGCACAAGCCCTAGGGTTTAAGCCTTTAGGGCTTAATACTTAGAAAATTTATGTAATAAACCCTAGGAATTTCGAATTCCTAACACATTCCAAGCTGGAAATGCAACTTGTTCTCTCTTCTATGCAATAGTTATAGACATTTCTATGTTGATTGCAAGGTCTACATGACTAACGCCTTTTCCTTATTGTTAGGAGTTCCAAGTTAGGTCGTGGGTGTATTACCTACATTACCTTTATCCTAGGTGACTTAATTAAGTCATGGGTATTACTACTTACTATCTCTTAGTGGTATTTTCCATTTGCTATAGACCCTAATAGGCATTTCGCTTCATTCACCATTCCTGAACATGGTGATAAGGGAGTCCTAGGGGAAAGATGTGAGAAAGCATTTTGTTGCTGGGAGATGATGACCAAGCAAAGGCTTGGAGAGTTTCTACATTATTTATAGTCCCTTGCGGCTACATACGTGCTTGTAGGCCAATGAAATCTGGTTTTTAGGTAATAAATTCCGAATTATTGTTATTTTCTTACTCCATTTTTTCTGGTTTTGTATGTTAATCCTTATCTACATCAAACTTTCACAAAGATAGGCCTTTGGGTAGTTTGTAAAATTGTAATACCATCCATAGTTCACTTCATTGAAGTGTGTAGTCGTGCTCATCAACACAACTGATGTTTTGAGCCTATAGGCCTCTTAGCCCCTAGTAATTAGTTGATAGTGTTAGTAATTCCTTTGTTCTTCCAAGTTGGCTGACAAGGAGGAGAATGTTAGGTAAGGTGTCTCAACCTTGCATCCTAATGTAGGAATACAAAAACTGGAATGTTCGAGATATAAGAGAAAAAACTCAAGTTCTAGGATTTGGAGATCTTTTTTTGCCCTAAAAATTTACTAAACAGTTCAACATCAATTCCTAAATGCCTAGGACGTAGATCTTTCCAAATTCAATCAACTTTCTAGATCAAGAGTTATGGCCTCCAAAACTTGGGCCTTCTACGTTGAAATGTAAGAACAACTATGAACTATAAGAGAGTTACACTTGTTGACCAACTTACGACACATGTTATGACACATCATAAGGCATCTTTGAATGGAGATTATGGAGCCAAAATGAAGTGCCCAAGTTAGTGAGTGGATTATGACAAACTTATAGTAGGTAGGAGGAATATACTATTTTTACCCTCTGGACTCATCTTAGGATTTGGGCATTGGATTTTTAACTAGGAATTTGGGCACCACTTTTGGGTAGTTTTAGCTCATAGCTTTCCTAATTATCATTTGAGGGTTTCCTACATTGCTTCTATTTCTTGGGTTCTTGAGATGGAGGTTTAGATGGTGCTTTTGTAGCTACTGCTATGCTGCCAAAATCACTCCAAATCTCTTTTTTGTGATACTCTTGTAAAGGCTTAGACTATAGAAGTGTAATGTAACCTTTGATTACTAAATAATGCAGAGCTACTTTGGAGACTGAGGCTTTTCTCCTAAAAGGGTTTTTCCCACATAAATCACTTTGTTATGGTACATTGTTTTTTGTTTATTTACTAATAACTCTACGATTTGTTTAATCTTTGCACATACCTCCTCTCATAGAGTAGTGTAGGAAGTGTTTTTCACATGTCTACTTCCTTTCAAACCACTGAAAATTGTTGTGCAACAACATAGAACTTAGTACACAACAATTAAGGGTTCTTGCATACCAACATAGGCCTTGTTATGCAACAATTGAGAACTTTTACATGCCATTAGAATATATGTTACACAGCAACTAAAATATTTTGTGCAACAACTACAAACATGATATGCAGCAACAAAAAAATCTATTGTACTCTAATGTGAGTTTTATAATATATAACATCTAATTTTATCAATGTTACAAGACTTGTTGAGACTCACTCAACAAGTCACAAGGCAAGCAAGACTAATTGAGGCCCAAGGACTCATGCCCCAAGTACCCAATGAGTCTACCAAACTTGCAAGGCTCAACAAGTCCTGCTGGGAAAACTCAGCCAAATGAATAAAAAAATTATTAAAAAAGAATAAAATTTTGAAAACACTTAAACATAGAAGTGTAAAAGTCAAACCATTTTTTGAAGGGTTTGGAGGACTTCTAAAAAATGGTTAAAAAAGATAGAATTATGAAAAATGGCTTGCACTACACCTCAATCCTCTAGGGACAATGCCCCTAGTCCCCCACTCTAGTTTAAAAATCAAAAAATTAAAAAATTATTTTGAGCCATGTTGTGGATGGAAGAGCAACATTTTTTTATTATTTTTGAATTTTCCCAATTAAATTCCTACTAATTGAATTGCATTTATACTTCTAGTAACCCTATCCTAAGTAATGCTACTATGACTGTTGTAGCATTTGCAGATTTGTCTAAGATACAAGCCACATAAAGCTAGCAATATTGGGCTGAGGGATACAAATGTCTTTCTACCATAGTTCATGGCTCCATATTGTGAATTTTGTTTCTGATGCCATGGATATCACAATCCAAGAGTTTTGTAGACCTAAAACATTTAACAATATTTATATATTTAAAAAATGTTGTTTCCTTCAATTAAATTCTACTTTAATTAGTAGTGATCGATGTATTGTATATGTAAGCAATGTAGTTTCTCTTTGATTTGTTTATTGTGTCTTTAAAGTTTATTATTAAGGGTGCATGATAAAAGTTTTAAATCCTTAAAAAATCTTTATATTTTATAATTTTTTCAATTTGTCGAGTCTGAGCATCGAATCTAAGTCTGGGCCGAAAATCAACTTGTTGAATCTAAGCCGAATTTGCATCTTGTAACTAAGAATTTTATAAGGTTCCAATTTGCTGGTGTTGTAAATTTTTGATAATGTAATTTGCTAATTTTTATCTTTTTTTATTTATGATTTGATTAAATTTTCTGATCTCATTTTTATATGTTCTCTTGTTTTTGGTGTTAGAATTATCGGCTATGGTTCTATGATTGGTAGATAGAGATAAAAACTACATGGAGTATCCATATGAGGCCACAAACAAAGCTGAAGAGGTGTGACTCAGCATTATATGGGTTCAATCGAAGCGAATACGAACCCATCTAGTGCACTATTGATCGGAGATAGAGCAAACAACTCCACCAACATGAGGAGGGAGAAGGAAAACCATCAATGGGGAGCTCATCACATTGAAAGTAATTTAAAACTATCATTTGTATTGAAGTTGATATGTATAGAACTTGTTCTTTGGTAACTGATGTGTTTTTTAAGATGAAATTCAGTAGCATGCACTTTTACAAATTTATGTGTTTTTTAATGTTCAAAAAATACACTTACAAACCAAAAAATACCTGAAAAATCCCAGACGCAAAGCTCAAACAGTCAAAAATCACAAAATGCAAAGTAATAAAATCATCTGGCTGAGTTTTTTTCCAAAAAAAAATGAGCTTTTGAGCAAGTGAACATGAGTTTCAAGCGAGTCAATGGCTCAACAATGAGTTATACTGCAAGTAACTCGTGAGCCTAAGCAAGTTTTTCATCCATGATTAAAATAGCTTAAACATATTAAAAGCAGCTGAAATTTTAAAAAGTAAATATAATGTGCTACATTTGCAATGACAATCTTCATCATTTTAGGTCTTTAGGGGTTTTTAGCATTTTTCTCCTTACAAAGTTGCCTTTCTATTTTTATGCACCAAATGGAGCAGGATATCTGGTCCTTCAAAAAGGTGATATCCCCTTCAGTCTGCAAAACATCCAGGACGTTGAGGAGGCCACCCAGACCCATAGGAATGTATCCCCATTGAATGCTGTTTTTTCACAACTTTTGAAAATTCTAGAGGTGAAAATTTTATCCTTTAAACATTTAATGAATCAACCCATTGCCCATGTATATTTATCTTCAAGAAACCATCAATATAGTTCAATTATTTTTAACAAATACAATTTTATTTCATTTTATTTTGGCAAGTGCAGGTACATGTATAATAAGCCCATTATCACTTATGAAATGTTTGTCATGATTTGTTAGCTTATACCAAATAGATTATTCTCAAGAAAATTAATTCATCTGAGAAGGTTTAACAGTAATGTGGAAAACAAATTTATAATCGTTTAGAATGTCCTTCATAGTTGGCATGAGTTTTCCACGGTCCTGGAAGTAGATGTATGCTAGCTTTTGGCTTTAACTGTTTATATTTTTCAATCAAAAGCTAGCATACATGTCCTTCATATTTAAACTTAAATAAGCAAAAATTTACAAAATTTTCTAAAACAAAGTTTTAGGGCTTAGTTGGTAGTTTCCTTATTTTTCAACCAAGAGTATATTAGTTGTATGCTTGCCTTTGTAAAACTCAAAAGCCAAAAAGAGTGCTACACTTTGAAAACCATTTTCTCAGTAAACGAATGTAATACAAACTGTACAGACATCTTTTGAAGAAACAACAGAGGGGAAAAAGCCTATTAATGTCTAGGACTGAACATCGGTTCAAAGAGTATCCCACACAAAAATAAATCAAAATAAATAATGTAAGAAAATTTGCTATTGGAAAACCAACAATCCCTTGAATAACATAATAACAATATCAATGAAACAATATAAGCATTACCTTCCAAATTGACTTTGAATTTGTCTCCTTGGTTGTTCGAAGCATTTCATGCAACAAACCTACACTCTCACAAACAAGGGAATCAAAGACAAATCTCCTAAACAAACAAACCACTAATCATTAGAATATGCAACATCACCCAAACATGAAAATCAAACCAACATTTTCAATTAACTCATTTCTTATTGAAGTTTGCATTCTTTTCCCTTTTCAAGTGCACTAATGTTTTTTGAGAAGGCATGCATTTGGAATGAAAAGGCACATGTAAATAAAGACTTACCAATGGTAGTTCGAAGTTAGTGTTTCATGGAATAGAACTTAATTTTTTAGTACAACTGTCTACTAACAATTTTGATCAGTTATTACTATCACCAAAGGAGCAACCATCATACATGGGCCAACACAAATAAAGCAAGGCAGAGGAGAAATTGCTAGTCCACATCATTGTCCAACTATGGGCCAACACAATTGCTAGTTTAGAAAAGAACAAGAAAGCTCAGTATCCTGTAAACATGCATAGTTTCACTAATTGTCACTCCAACTATCCTATTTTATGAATGCATGCTATGTAATGTATACCCCTGATTTTTTTTTGTGTTGTATATGTTTTCAGAATTAGACAGAATGCAGAAGGGGTTTTGATTTCCAGGTTTCATTCAACATTTATATAGTTTCCATTGTCAATAAACATATCAATTATAACAGCTTACATAACAACCAAACACTTGATATTTTCAACCACAAAACAAGAGAGATAGCTCACAAATAAATACTCAGATTTAGAGATAAACTCAGACCTGTTCACAGTCCATTAAAAGCTTTATTTCAGTCATTCAAAGGGTGTCCATACATTCCAAACTCCTCACAGACCAAGCCTTTGCAAGAGCCACCCATTCCAAACTGTTCTCAGTTATTAAACCACTATGTAACCATGCAATGATGCCCAGAAAAGGCAACGTACAGACCTGCAACTTCTGATTTCAACTCAGATTTGGGAAACCCCAATCCCAGGGTAATGGTGTTGCTCTCTAGGAGGGAAATTTAGCTCTAAAATTCAGATTTTCACCAAATAATGCACAAGTGAATAGTCATTTTGGGGCGCCCAGCCATGGAGTATCCAAATAAGCAATACCCAAAAGAAGTTAAAATTACAACCCACGCTCACTCACTTAGTTAAAATTACAACATTATAAACTTAAGTGGCAAATAACAAATATTATTTTTTGACCACTGAGAGAACTCACCACTGCCAAAAATAAAACTCTGCACTGAACTGCTGGATGAATGGAGCCGAGACCAAATACTAAAAATAGCACTTACTAAAAGTAGTGAGTAAAAACACCAAACTGGTCCAAATGAAGCTCAACTAGAACTTACTAAAAATAGTAAGTTACTTAAGATAGTAAATTACTAAAAATAGCAAGTTACTAAAAATAGCCATCACCACTGGAAAAAAACCAAAAAAACCCAAAAAACTCCTCAAAACATGTTGACACGAACCCAAAAGGTCAACGACAACTGCATTGTTGGAGAGCCTGAAAATGGAGACATTACAATCTGCCCTTCCCAAAGATTGTTTGTCCTCAAGCAATGCCAATACAACCCCACAATTTATAGACTCAACCAAACTGAAATCAAGAATGATCCCAAGGTACCAAGTCAACTTGGGAGATTTGTAGCACCATCCTCTCAAAGCACTATCCTGCAGAGTGTCAACACAAGAGACCTCCTGATAATTCGATAAGAGCAATCAAATACTGCACAAACTCAATCATCTCCTCAAGAAACTGCTCTTCGAAAGAACCACACTGAAATGCCATAGAAGTAAACTCCAATAAGCCAACACTAGCTCTCTCATTCCAAACAGTTGTTGGGCTACAAAACAATATGATCCCAAGGTTCCAAGTTAGTCTCAAAAAGGAACCACCATACTGATGTGCCCAAACTGCATTCTCCTCTCATGGAACCCCAAGAAGTAAACATCATCAAAACCAATACTGAAATACCTGAGAGGACTGAAATCAATGCGATGAAATATATCCTGCCAAGACAACTCAAGGAAGACCACATCAACAAACTCACTGCCAATCATGGTCCTAGGCAACAAAAAAAACACCCTGCTCAACCATAAAGCATTAACCCTAGCATCACACCCCATAATGCCCCAAACATGAAGCAAGACAATCACTACCACAACGCTGAAATCTGCCAACCAGGAAATGCATCTACTATCATCAACCGAAATCATAACATCGACACTTAACCTCCAAGTGTCAAACGAAAGGTTCTAAACACACCAACACACCCAAACCACTGCAACCATTAAAACATCATCTAAAATTATGCATATCATCTCCATGAAGTATCTGCAATGACTGTCACTCACCAACGTGGAAGCAATGAATGAATGAACTGTGTCCAAAAAATCACTCACAACTAGCTGCCCCAAAGCCTGCCAATGCTCAACAACAATCTACTCATGAAAAGATATCTCCATAACCAACAAAAAAATGTAGGGGCAGCGATAATCAAACTGAAATCCTACTGAGAACATAAGAGAGATGAGTATTGAAGTAGCAATAGAATCATCCCCAATGATTAAACCACCTCTAGCATCCACAGTCTCAACCATGAACTACTCAACTACTGGACTGAAGAAACCATCCAACTCATCTGCAGATCAGAATTCGAAGTCATGTACAAATTGATCAAAAATGGGCAATAGTACTAACACTGGAAATTGACCCACTACTCCAATCCTGAGACATCTCATGGCTGGAAACTATACCTGTAAAGTTTTAAAGAACAGATTATATGCACAGAAATAAATTCAAATCAGACACAATAACACAGCAGATACCCTGGGAAAACCCTCCTCTTGAGGGAGAAAAACCCAGCAACAAAGATCCTCTCTTATATATATATAATGGCAACAAATTTCTTTACAATGGGGCCAATCACAAGGCCAATATTCAGCACCTTCACCAGATACAAATGACAGATAACAATCTGTATGATATCTAAATTCTGCCTGGAACAAATTCGCAATCTGCTCTTAAGAAAATTCGCACTTCTCCTTCAAAGAATAATATTGAACTGACTTTTTAACTTGATGATTTACAATGAGAGATGTAATGAATATAAATACAAAACAAGGGGGTGCATCTTTTTGCCAAGAAGAAGTCGGCCACATCAAGAAGACGACTTATGAAAAATTGTGTCTCTTCTAACAAGGTCGGCCTTGTTAGGAAATACGTGCCAAAAGAGAAAATCGTGGAAAGTAAAGAATGAGGTCGGCCTCATAAAATTCGCGCCTCCTCATTAAATATATCGTATATAAATTAAATAGCCGAAGAGCTATTATTTAATTTATGTTTTCTCCAATTGATCTGTGCTGGAAGGATTGCCTGAAGCTGCAATTAACATTAACACTCCCTCTCAGCTAGGGAGAGAACTTCCAGCTGTACAAGACTTATCACCTCAATGTGATATTAGATATCGCCTCATCACGATATCAACCATACTATCGTAAGTACAAGTGTTCATCACTTGCGTGATGTTGTCACCTCAACGTGACTTTCACCATGACTCTCTCGTGAGGGTGAAACACAAGTACAACATATGTCATGGAGTCTCACACATGACATCCACCATGACTCACCAGAGGGTGGAAACAAGGGCTTACACCTCAAATTCTTCCGTCTCAGAAGAAAATGCATTAACAAGGACTTGCACCTCAAATTCTTCCGTCTCAGAAGAAAATGTATTAACAAGGACTTGCATCTCAAATTCTTCCGTCTTAGAAGAAAATGTATTAACAAGGCTCATCGATAACGGTGACTCTTCCTACCAAGGCTGGATTCTTCCACCATACCGCTTATCTCTAAGTACACAAACTTTATTCCGGGCGCAGAGGCTTGGTGAGAATAATCATTGGCTCGCTTCATCGCTATGTTATGTACTCTCAATCAGATAGCCTTCCGCTAGCATCATATTCTACTATAGTGGTACTTGATCTCAACATGCTTGGTTCTCGCCATGAAACATGTGATTGACAAGAAGCTTCACACAACTCGATTATCACAATGACGATAGTAGGCTCCATTGATTGTTCAAACAATCCCGGCAGAAGGAGCTACGGCCACATCGCCGAAAGTTGCCAGTTGCTGTAATGTACTCGGCCTTCACAGATTTCTAATGCTATGATGATCGCTCGTTTAATTGTAAAATCATAGTAGAACCTAAACTGAAGCAACAACTGAGAGGTGCTTCTTCCGATTCGGGTGGACAATAACCTCATTTCCAATCGAATCGCTGAAACCATGTAACCTAAGTTCGCATTTGAATCCATACCTCAACCCATATCCAATCAGGCTAATGCAAGTATCTCGTGATATGTTTAGTCAAGAAATAGCATGTATCTCAGATTGATCACATAAACCGCTAAGTGCACTTCACTGCGATAGCAAATATCAGGTCTAGTGTTAACTAGATACATCAAGGATCCAATCAACTGTCTGTACAATGTAGGATCCACCAAATCTGAACTAGCTGCAGCCTCCTTCAATTTATGCAGATTGGTCTCCATAGGTGTAAACATGGATTTGCAATCCATCATGCCAAATCTCTTAAGTATATCAATGGTATACTTCCCTTGACTTAGAATCATTTCATCTGGTTTCTGCCAGACTTCTAAGCCAAGGAAGTAATGCATGAGCCCAAGGTCCTTCATCTCAAATTCAGAAGTCAACTCCTTACACTCAAGAATCAGGTGATCTTCTCCAGTAAGGATCAAATCATCAACATATAAAACTAAAATTAATGCTTCACCATTGATTACTTGAAGTAGAGATTTGAATCAGCATCATCTCTTCATGAAGCCCAAACTTGACAGTACCGATCAATCCTTTCGCATTCCATGCATCTAGAGCCCGCCTCTCGCATCATACAAGGCCTTCTTTCAACGGTAAACATGTGACTCCTTCCCATGAACCTCAAATCCATCAGGTTGCTCTATATAAACCTCCTCCTCAATTACTCCATTGAGAAAAGTTGTCTTCACATCCATCTGGTGAATCTTCCATCCTCTAGATGCAGCAATAGCAATGATGGTTCTAACAGAAGTGTAGCGAGCAACAGGAGCAAATGTTTCATCATAATCAACTCCCTCTTTCTGAGAAAACCCACGAGCCACAAATCTTGCCTTGTACTTCTCTATGCTTCCATCTGCAGCATGCTTAATTTTGAATAGCCATTTAGAAGATACCACGGACTTTCCCTCGGGTCTAGGAACAATATCCCAAACATCATTTTTAAGAATTGACTGATACTCCTCTGTCATAGCATCTCTCCAAACTTGAAGACTAGATGCTTCCTCAACACAGGTAGGCTCGGATTCTATAATCTGACTCATCAAGGCAACATAACTGGAGAACTTATGTGGCCTTTTGCTTTCTCTGAATGTGCCTCTAGGAGCTGCAAAACTTTCAGCCTCATGCATAGTACGCCTGGCCCATAGAGGTCTCTTTCTCCCAATAACAATGTCAGTAGGCCCATCAGTAGGTTCCAAGGGTTCAACAAGATCAATATCTTCTTTTGGTTCTAAAGTCTCCCTCTGAATCTCAGGAGTATGGTCAACTTCCATATCCTGAGGAGACTCTTCATTATCAATCTCCATATGAATCCCCCTGGATCTTCTGAATGCAACATCTTCCTCGAATGTGACATCCCTACTGATCTCTATCATCTTCTGACCTGGAATGTAAATTCTATAAGCTTTTGATGTCTCACTGTAACCCACAAATATTCCCTTCTTGCCAGAAGGCTCCAACTTGGTTCTCTTTTCCTTGGGAACATGAATATAGACAGGACATCCAAAGATCCTCAAATAACTGACTTCAGGCTTCTTCCCTATAAAGGCTTCTTCTGGAGTCATATTCTCTAAGATCTTATGAGGACTTCTGTTCTGAACATACACAGCTGTCCTGGAAGCTTCTGCCCATAGAAAGGTTTGCAAATCTTGATCATGGATCATGGCCTTTGCTGCTTCCACAATCATTCTGTTCTTTCTTTCTGCAACACTGTTTTGTTGAGGATTATAGGGAACACAGAACTCCCTCTTAATCCCTGCATCAATACAAAAATTCCGAAA
The DNA here is from genome assembly GCA_007258455.2 of Sequoia sempervirens. NCBI lineage: Eukaryota > Viridiplantae > Streptophyta > Pinopsida > Cupressales > Cupressaceae > Sequoia > Sequoia sempervirens. The sequence goes on along the minus strand of VDFB02013497.1, from coordinate 5,235 downwards.
ACTACCAAAGGTGTATTATCCACCATTGTCAGATCTGAGGACCTTAATTCTTTTCCCAGAAAGATTTTCTACCAAGGCTTTAAACTCTTTAAACCTATCCAACACTTCCTCAGATTCTTTAGATTTTAAAAAATAAATCCAAGTCTTCCTAGAGTGATCATCAATGAAAAGAACATAATACAAGAAACCACTCGAAGAAGGAACAGACATAGGTCCACATAAATTAGAATGAATAAGGTCTAAAATATACTTAGATCTATTTTCTCTACTATGAAAAGGGGCTTTTATATTCTTACCCAATGCGCAGCCCTTGCATGTACCTTTGTGCTCCTGGTTGAACTTAGGGAGGCCTGTCACCATCTTCTCCATGATAGGTAAGGCTCGGAAGTGTAAGTGAGCCAATCTCCGATGCCAAAGATCGCAAAGACTTGAAGAGTCATGAACCAAAGCTTGTAAAGAAGGTGTGCAAACCTTGTAAAGGTTTTCATGTCTAACTCCAATTACTTGAGCATCCTTGAAGCTAGAGTTCTCCATCCACACTAGAACTTTTCCTTTGGAGAAGGCAACTTGATATCCTTTATCTTCCAAAGCTGAAATAGAAATGAGATTGCGCTTGATTCCAGGAACATAAAGAACATTACCCAATTGAAGTGATATGCCGGAATCCAAATGAAGTGTAGAGATCCCAATTCCTTTCACGGAGTAGCTAGCATCATCTCCAATGATAACTTGTTCAGAAGACTCCTTTTCCACCAAACTTGATAAGTGCTCCTTAAAGTCGGTGATGTGTCGTGAAGCACCACTGTCGATTATCCACGTGTTGGTGTCAGAAGGTACACTGCTTGATAATGCCGAATAAAATAAATATTCACTTGAATCATTTTGTGGAGAAGCATCATCAACATCCGCAACGGTAGCTTGTTGCTTAGGCCTAGTTGGGAAATACTTGGCGAAGTGCCCAAACTTATCACACCTAAAACATTGAATCTTGGACATATCCCTCTTCTTCTTAAATGGAGGTGCATCATCATTTCCCTTGTCCCGATTCCTCTTGAAGAATCCTTTCCTTCCATCTTTTCCTTTCTTCTTTGAAGTATGGGAGGCGAGAACATGAATATCTTCATTCTTTGAACTTTGACCAATGCCTCTTGCCACCAACCTTGATTCTCTTGAATGCAATCAGATCTTAGGCGATCAAACTTAGGTAATTTTGACCTTGCACTGATTCCCTGAATGTATGATTCCCAAGACAAAGGCAGCCCATTGAGAGCGAGCATAGTCAGATCCTTGTCATCAACCATATGCCCAATTGTAGAGAGCTGATCTCTCAAATCTGCAATCCTCATAAAGTATGCAATCATTGATTCACCTTTCGCCATCTTCACATGATGAAGTTGTTGCTTCAGTGCAAGTGCCCGACTGGTATTGTTGATTTCGTACATCTCTTCCAATGTTTTGAACATATCTCTTGCTGTCTTCAACTTAGAGACGATAGGCACAATATGATCCTTGACGGAATCAACCAATATCTTCATTGCTTTAACATCTTTCTTCACCCATTGTAACTTCGCTTCTTCCTCCTCAGGTTCAGGAACGCTGGACTCTACGAACTCACCCAAGTCATTTTCACGCAAGGTAAGCATGATCCTAAACCTCCATGATGTGAAGTTGGATGCACCCTCGAGTCTATCCTCGATCTTCAAACCGTTCACCATCTTGACTAATGTAGATAGATGAACAACTAGGGTATTGCTGATTAGAAATAATCTGATCACGATCCTCTCAAACCCGCTCTGATACCATGTAAAATTTTAAAGAACAGATTATATGCACAGAAATAAATTCAAATCAGACACAATAACACAGCAGATACCCTGGGAAAACCCTCCTCTTGAGGGAGAAAAACCCAGCAACAAAGATCCTCTCTTATATATATATATAATGGCAACAAATCTCTTTACAATGGGGCCAATCACAAGGCCAATATTCAGCACCTTCACCAGATACAAATGACAGATAACAATCTGTATGATATCTAAATTCTGCCTGGAACAAATTCGCAATCTGCTCTTAAGAAAATTCGCACTTCTCCTTCAAAGAATAATATTGAACTGACTTTTTAACTTGATGATTTACAATGAGAGATGTAATGAATATAAATACAAAACAAGGGGGTGCGTCTTTTTGCCAAGAAGAAGTCGGCCACATCAAGAAGACAACTTATGAAAAATCACGTCTCTTCTAACAAGGTCGGCCTTGTTAGGAAATATGTGCCAAAAGAGAAAATCGTGGAAAGTAAAGAATGAGGTCGGCCTCATAAAATTCGTGCCTCCTCATTAAATATATCGTATATAAATTAAATAGCTGAAGAGCTATTATTTAATTTATGTTTTCTCCAATTGATTTGTGCTGGAAGGATCGCCTGAAGCTGCAATTAACATTAACAGTACCTAAGTCCCAAATCTTGTAATCAAATCCTCTCATCACCAAAATCAGTTAGGTTTGCGTAATCCAACTCGAAAAGTAGATTATCATAAGTCAAATCAGCATCCCACTCAAATAAAGGATTATCAACAATCTGAAGATTATTCTCAACTCCAAAATCATACCAATCCTCTTGTTGAGGAAAACTCCTATTTTTTGAGTTTTTAGGACAATATGTTGGATCATACTCCTGAATGAAACCAAGCTCCTCCATTACCTGTTTGATCTCCTTAGCCCTTTCTCTATTCACCTGCTCTCTAAAATGTTGAGCCTCATAAAGCTGATCATTTGCTTCAAGAAGTGCCTCTTGGACACTTTCCAAAGCAAGTTTCATAGAATTAAGCTCAACAGTGAGCTCACTAACCTCTCCTCTTAACTACTTAGTCATGGAAAAATTCTCATCTACAAACTTGATGGCTATATTTATATCATGCATCATGTGTAAGTAAGTTGTTTTAAAATCTTCCATAAAACTCTTCATTGTTTGCAAATCAGAAAGTGAGATATTAAGCTCATTTTGTCCTCTTGATGCACTTTGAATTATGTTTTCCATGTGCATATGTTTGCTGTCCAAACTTGATAAAATTTGCACCTCATTTTCAGCGGATACCAAGAATTGTCTTTTCCAATCACGATCAAACAAAGGTAACAAACTGCTGTTATGTTACATGTTAAAATCAGAATTAGACTCATACATGTCATCAGAGTATCCAAAGCTGTCCCAAATCACCTATGTCTCACCCTTATCATCCCCAACAGTGGACTGTGAATCCAAATCAACCAGGCCACATGGTCTCTACTCAAGATCAGCTACCTACAATGTGAAATCAGATTTCTTTTCAAGATCAAAAACATCACCATCAATGCCATCCTCTATGATGAAGGACATCATTACAATCAAAAGAAAAATCATCCCAATGTGGATCCTTATCATACTTAGATGCCAACACACCCGGATCCCATGTGTAGAAGGGTTGATCACTTTGTTTAGAGAATAAGTGTTCACTGTGCTCCTCATGAGTAGTTGACTTTTTGAATAAGTCACTCTCCAACTCACTGGGACTGAAATCATCATAAGCATCTCTCTCCATATGCTTGGTTTGGTAGTCAAACCAAAAGCCACATGTGTCACCATTACTGACATGAGGTAAAGAATCATCATTATCAGCTGATTTGAAGACATCATCCCTTTTGCTTTCAACATGCCCATCATCTAAAGGTATCTCAACTTCATTGGATAGCTCTAAAGGTGTATTCAAGGCAGTTGTTTTGTCAATTCCTTCATGCACAACCTTATCCACAGTAGTTGCATGCATGACCAAAGAGTCATCTTGAGGCTCCGTCTCACATTCATCATGTTTCAAAGCAATCACTGTATCAAATTTTTCTGCTATGAACTTCTCTTCAACTACCTGATCTTCATTGAACAAGTAAGGTTTCAACTTTGCCAACTCATTCGAATGAATTTTTGGATCCTTCTTATCAAACCTCTCTATGAATCTCTTAGTAAACTATGCATAAGATGTGTTGTACCCCAAAATTAAAAAATTTGTTACACTTAGATATTTTGAAGAAATAAGTAAAAGTCTTGTTAAATCAGTCAATAAGGTCAAAATTTGGGTGTGCATGTCTTGCATGAGGGTTTAAAACACAAAATTTTCAAAATTTGACGATCTGGGTCTGCTCGGAGCGGCTTAATCTACAAAACCCAAATCTCAGTTTTTCATCCCTACTTTTTAGGAAAACTGCTATTTTTAGAAATTTTCTAAAATTAGTAACTTTTTCTGGGTTTTTCTGGGTTTCTTTAGAAACAAGTACTGGCAAAACTTTCTAAAAATAGAAAGTTTCTAAAACTAGAAAGTTGGTCCGTCGGGGTCCAAACTGATTTTGATTGGCTCAGAATACATCCATATTAGGTTGGTGCAGTCTGAATCTCAAAATAATCAGTTTTGCCCTAGTGGGTCTATTCTGCTTTTTCAGAAGCATATCAGGAGCTTCGAGGTCATCAATGGAGGTTAGTCGGCTGCCAGGCGTTAGATTTAACATTCAAAGCATTCAGCAGAAGGCGAGCTAGTGACCAAGCACAAAGAACGGAGAAGAAAGTAAAAAAAAAAGCCCGAAAATTTTCTAACACTAGTTGACTTGGGCGCCCCAGAAAAGAATAGGCGCCCATCTTTTTAGGGCACTAAAAGATCAAATTAGGGTTTATACCTCCAATCAAAGTTGTTCATTTCTCTGTCAGCTCCGCAACGAATCCAACAATGCAGCCGTCAGATTATCCAGTCGCTCGGGATTTAGCGCCGAACAGGGGAGATCCAAACTGAAGTCAGAATGAAGAAGAATGAAGATTAAGAAAATTTGACTAACTCTAGTAAGTTTGGGTGCCCCTGGTGAAGAAGGGTGCCCATCTTTTTGAAGCACCTAACCTAGCAGTTAGGGTTTGAGAATATGCTCGATCTCTTCAATATTCAGCCAGCTTCGCAACGCCTGTCTCCGTCAGATCATCCGGCTGTTCAATCTTCAGCAGATTCAGATCAAAGAGGAACGTACAAGATGAAAGTTTCAAACTCTGAAGAAAGTCAAATGAAAATATGGCTAAGTCTGGAAGGTTTGGGCACCCCAGGAGAGAAGAGGCGCCCAAGATTTCAAGGGGTAAAACAGATGAATCTGGAGAAATGGCTCTAACATGATTTCTTCATAGTTGATCTGGCTTTCCAACGAGACACTTAGCGCGTCGATCGGAGGTTGCAG
>VDFB02013494.1:0-15055 GCA_007258455.2 Sequoia sempervirens | reverse complement strand
TTTAGTTCAAAGACTGATGCTCTTTGAGTTAAAATTTTTGCTTAAATCAAAAAATAATTTTTTTATGATTTTTTAGATGCCCTAGGGGAACGATAAACCTAATTCCTTGCCACATTGAGAAATTAGCAGAAATTTTGAATTTTGGGTTTATTTCTTGATAAAGGTGGCAAGCTACCCCAGGGGTCCAAAAAGGTTCTGGGATGCAAGAAATTATCCAAAAATGCAAAAAATGATGCAAAATAAGCTCCATTTTGGAAAAATTGGTGAAAATTATCATAAACCCTAGCTTGAAGGTTAAATTAGGGAAAAAAACCCTAATTTTCTAGCATAAATAAGCCAAGAAGGGTCACTTTCAATTCATTTGTGCATTCACACCTTGGAGATTCTTGCTATTTTGATATCTGACCCTCTAACGAAATGGCACGACGAGAGCTCCCTAGAAACATTTTCGATAGAGTTCGAGAGCATCAACAGATTCCAAGCTTAGGACCACCGATATGTAACTCCAAACTTGATTTGAAATTTAACTTTTTGATGCATTTATTGTGCTTTAAAGTTTAAAATTTGGCAGTGTTTCTATATAGCGATGACCATTTGAGAATCGACAATGCTAAAATGAATTATAGCGATGCATATGCATATAGCAACACACTTCCCAATTTAAAATTAGGGTTTCCAATTTTAAATTGCGATGCATGTGTATATAGCGACACACTTCTAGATTTGAAAATTAGAGTTAGGGTTTCCAAAGTTTAAATTACAATGCATATGTCTATAGCAACACAATTATTCCTTTGGGCATCACAATTTGGAATTCAAATATAGCGATGCTATTGTGATTTTTTGAGCTAAAAATTCCAAACTAAGTCAATTTTTTGTGAATTTTGACATTGTACACTTTGTGGGTGTAGGAGGTCATTCAACCAATGATGTCATGCGAGCATAGGCCCATAGTTTTGGAGAGACTGGGTGATTTATTTGAGTTGTGCCAGGAGTACCTAAGAGAGATTGACCTTTGGTATGTTGCATACATGCCCATCATTTAGACTCATCTAGCGATGATGGCTGCATTGTACAAGAGATGGCATAGTGAGACCTCATCATTTCACCTTCCCACTGGCAAGGTGACTGTTACCTTAGATGACATATGGAGGATTCTATGTTTTCCAATACAAGGAAAACAAGTGATTTTCAATGTCAATGCCAGATACGATTCTTGTCACAAAGTGATGGATATGGAGACCATCATTCTTGTGACCTATGAGATTGACCTTGAGTCATATAGAGATCACGTGCCCACATGTCAATTGATAATTGCAACCATCATTTTAGGTTTGGTCTCTCCTAATCGACAGAGTAGATGGTTCAGCTCAGGATGAGGCCTAGCATGGCACAATATGCTCCATGGGAGGAACTTATTTGCATGGGGTCCAGTGATGTTGGCCTCACTATATCATGATATGCATGAATTTGTTTATTGCGATGGAAGGGCTATTGGTACTAGGATGACCTTGCTTCATATTTGGGTTTGGGAGCATATAGTTTTGCTTCAAATGATTGTATAGATGGTTGACGTTGAGCTAGATCATCCCATGGTTTGGAGGTATAGAGGTTCTATTACCGTACGATACACTAGATAGATTGGGCTCCTCTACTGGTGGTGGGTACTGGATGACATGACAGTATTCAGATGGCGACCTTGGCTACAGATGCCAGGTGGTACAATGATGCACCATAGTTATTTTTTGCCAGACAGACCTGGTATATAAAGGGATGAGAGCATATGATCATAGAGTGATACCTGCTACACAAAGTGGCTCGATAGTTCAGCAAGAAGGACATGCCAGATGATGCTTACAGGGCCATTTTTGTGAGGTCAGCTCGAGAGGTTCCCACTTGGGGACCCATTATTCTAGCTCCAGAGGTAGTGGAGGGATTTAGACAGTTGGTGGCTCACCCATGGACCTATGACTAGGGTCAGGCAGTCACATAGATAATGCCAACTTATGATGCTTGGTTTACACCTCCCTGGAGACTGAAAGATCCAATAAGAGCTCCTCTAGGAGGGAGGCCTAGAGGTAGGGGAGTAGGTAGGGGAAAAGGACAAGGTGCCCAAGATTGCCATGATGGATAGATTTTGGGGGCTCCACTAGTTGGTCAATAGCCTCCATAGCAGCCTGTTGGTCAGTAGTAGCTCATACAACAACTCATACAACAACAACTAACACAATAGCCGACAAAACCACCACCACCAGATCCTATAGATGTACAAATCTAGCAGGTGAAGGTTATCACAAGTGAGCGGGATCAGGTCCACCACCATATTTTGGCTATTAATGTTGAGCGGGACTAGGCTAGATAGTAGGTTGTGTCCTTCACAATAGAGAGAGACCATGCGAGATAGTAGGTATAGGCTATGACTGCTGAGAAGGACTAGGAGATTGGTCAACGAAAATAGATAGAGGTGATGACAACAACCACTTAGGGAGGGACCATTTCTATGAGATTGTACAGAGAGGTCATGACTAAGGTGGCATATTATAGGATGCATTACCACTGTGATGTCCCATAGTCACTCTGGCAACTTGATTATTCACGGTGGAGTGATGCACAATCGAGGGTTGAGGATCAACTAGAGAGGCATGTCAGAGAAGTGAGTAGCATTAGGGCTAGCTCAATTTTGTGTAAACACTTTTTTATTTTGTTTCCCCATTCTTTCACATAGATATACATTCATGGGATCCTTTTTGACAGCCTCGTGGATATTGTATTTATGATCGATATACATACATTGATCCAGATATTTACCATGACATTCATTTTTTGAGATATATATGATACAGATATGGATTTGATATGATGTGTTCATCATATTTTATGCTTATGATGTATGGATGTATATGATATGAGATGCTTATATTTTATGATGTATGGATGTAATTTACTTATGCTTATGTGATATACAATGATACATGAGACGTAATGAGATGGATGCAATTTTATATTATTTTTCATTATGTTTTCATGATATGCCATGCGATATGATATGATATGCAAATGATATGGGTGAATTTTTTTCATCTATTTTCTATGCAATTTTATGATGTGATGTATGCAATGTGATGTATACTTATGATATATGATGCAATGATTTAAGATGCTTAGAATAACAAATCTATATTATTCATCAAAACTTAAATGATAATGACAATGCATAATGTATGGTAGGATATGCTATGATGATGCAAGATGTATATATACTAATGATTTTTGGATGCAGGATGGATGCATTGATGATTTTTTTGTTGACTATCATGATACCAGGCTAGCGCAGAGAGAAGACAAAAGAAACAAGAATGATTGACCATTGATTTTGATGATTACTTCAAAAGATCCAACAATTCTATGATCCACCAAGACTTTATTAGAGATGGTGATGATAAATGCAAGATTATGCATGCAAGATGATGATGTGCTCACTTTTCAGGATTGGGATTTTCCATCATTCCTTATTGTTTGATATAACACATAGACAAGATGCATCAAGGTATTGGTAACAAAGACAATGTTGTATCTAGTGTAATGGACTTCGACTCAAGGGAAACAAATAGGATAGTTCTTGTTCACATCTTGACATATGGAAACCTCATTGGAATGTAAGTTAGAAACTTAGAATATATTGGAACAAAGCATACACAATAGTCAACAATGTACCCCAAACACCTTTCCTACACACAACTAAGCAAGTATGTGCCAAGATTATTTTACAATAGTATCCACAAACACAACAAATGAAAGATAATGATCGATGCCCCATTCCTTTCTCTCTAAATTTTTTTAGATAGACATCATCGAGAGGTCTTTGGAATGGGTCAATGAGATAAATCATAAGAAAAGATCAAAGAAAAACAATTAGTGTTATCTATATCTCTTGCCTAGTTTAATTTAGCTAAGGTGATGTCTGATACTAATGTCCATCACAAGAAAGATACATCCTAGGACATGTTGATCAGGGGTTGTTTGATGTTAGGATGATGATGCTAAGATAAGATGTTGATATAAACTTCACTGACACATTTACCTATGATCTAGACTTTAGATTTTGATGATTAGGTTCGCACTTTATGACTCACTATACTTGTTTTTATTTTTTTTTCCAAAGGGTGAAGGTGACGATTGATTTATTATGTGAAGGTTTATTGCGGGTGAAAACAGAATGGGAAGGGTTGGCTTGAATTTTTTGGAATATTTCAATGTTTTTGGTATTTTGGAAATGTTTTGAGGTTGTTTTGGTCCTTTTGAAAGTTTATGTGAATTTTTGGTTTTTGATTTATTTGAGGTTGTTTTAGGTCTTTTGAATGTTTTCCAATGCTTTTTGATTTTATGAGTTTTCAAATGTTTTTTGAATTTTTTGTTATTTTGAATGTTTTTGTGTTTTCTGATATTTGAATGTTTAGGTTTTTTCAAAGATTTTACAAATATTTATAGATTTTTGAGAGAATATTTGGATGTTTTTGTGTTTTCTATTATTTTGATGTTTTAGGGTTTTCGAGATTTTTCCAACCAAGAACCTAACCTAAAGACCTATCCTTGGGGCCTGGGGGGCTGATCAAAGATAAGCATTGCCTACGTTATACATGCAGAGACCATGTAGTTCGACTGACTCGACTTAGAGATATGAACAATTGAGGAATGTTAGTTTATTATGATAAACTCTTAAAGGACTAACCTAGGGTGTCTTGGGGGCACATCGATGATGTCCTTGCCTACGTTCAAGCTCAAAGATGACGTAGTTCGACAAGGGTATTGTTTTTGGATTTTTTTATGTTTGACCTTTCTAGGGTTTTTGGTATTTTTTGGAAGTTTTGGATTTTGACTTTAAAATTTTTGAATGTTTTTGATTTTAGCTATACAAAATTTTGATTTTTTTGGATTTTCTGATGAACGTTTTACAAATGTTTTGGGTTTTTGATAAGATTTTATGAATGTTTTTGGGATTTTCAATAACCATTATAAGATACCCGATATGATCCATAATGAATTTCCCCTAGTGTGACATGATTAGACTACTTCGATATAAGCAGGACAAACTGACCTTTGGAATATGTCAAGTAGTATTAAAGGGGTTGTGATACTTCACACATCAAGCTATGATAAGGACGTGGTTAGGTGTTTGATAAATAGGATAAATGATGCAATGGATGGAGATGCAAAGAATGGTAGGATAAAGAGCCAAAGAATAGATGGAGGTGCTTTATTTACACAAGGCGCCTATTTGCCAGGTTTTCATCAAGGTACTTTCCCAAAGCACCACCAAAAGTGGTTTTTACTATAGGATGATTATTTTTCTTTACTTTTTTCAATCCTTTTTCTCATTTTTTGAGTTTTTAATTTTTTGTATTTTCAATTTACACCCTTCAAGACTAGGCATAATTTTTTTTAAGATGCAAGCTATTAGTTGGTTCCTACAAGGGTTCTCCTCGTGCATTGACAATTGGTATGATCCTGATCCATAACTTGTTGTGATGATGAAATGACCCAACCAGTTAGGCTCAAACTTCCTTTTTGTCTTGATCTGGAAGGTTCTTCTAATTTTGTTTTAAGACAAGATCCCCTACCTGGAAAGATAGACATTTGATCTTCTTGTTATAGCTCTGTTTTAGTCAATTTTGATATACTTGCAAGTGATTGAGGGCATTCACACGATACTTGTCCAGGAATTATAACTCATTTAGCTAAGATAATCTATATTCTTCATCTATGATCAAGTTCTATAATGACACTCGCAATGATGGGAGTTCAACCTTAATAGGAAAGATGGGTTCGATCCATAGACTAAGGATAAAGGAGTTACACCGTTGGCATGTGATAATGGTTCGATAATCCTAAAGAGTAGGATTTAGTTGCAGATGATAATGCACGCCTTCATCAATTCATTTTCTTCAGATTTTCAAGATGGTTTTGTTTGTAGCCCTCAACTTGACCATTTCCTAGGGATAATGTAGTAGAGAATCGCTTTGGATGTTGAAACTTTAATAGATCTCCTTCACATCCTCGATTCTAAAAGGGTTCAATTATCTAAGACAGAGTTTGTGGAACAACATAATCGACAAATTAATTAGTTCAAGATAGATTTAGCAATTTTCTTTCCCATTATGTAGGTCATAGGGTTTCAACCCACTCGAAAGCACCTCAAGGGATGTTATGATAAACTTGAAGTCATTGGATGAGGCCTAAGATCTTTCTATGAGGTCAATCCCACTACAAAAGGCCAAGGTGTGATCATGGGTTGCAACTCTGTGTCGTAGCATGAATCAAATCTCCATACTGTTGACATTAGACACATTTGCACATACTAATGAGCTTCCTTTCTATGGTTGGCCAATAGTACCCCATCCTCAACAATTTCTTAGCTAAAGTCATACTACTAGAATGGGACCCACATATGCCATCGTGTACCTCTGTTAAAGTGGTTAAGGCTTCCTCTTGGTTAAGACATCATAGCAATGTCCCCTCGATGCTTCGGTGGTAAAGGGTATCACCTAGGATCATGAATCAAATTTCTTTTAACAAAGTTATTTTTAAGGTTCGAGGTGATATCGGATAAAAGGGTTCCTTTGCTTAGTTAGGTAAAGATGTCATGGTACCGCGAGCATTTGAGACCAACAATGGAACACGTGCATTTTGATTTAGGGATCTCAAAATTTGGTACGAGAAGTTGTTCTACCAATAATTCACATTGGAGGACATTGTTCAACATGTCTAGTAGTGATCTAATTGTTTCCATGACATCTACTGCTCAATTGTTAATGCAAGGAATCTGCTCAAAAGTTATGTCCATAAAAAGGTCCTTGATACTTTCCACCATCTTTTTGTAAGGAGTGAGCTCATCATCCTCTGTTTGATAGTCATTATTGACTGGGTTGATAACCAACTATGAGTCTCCATAGACTTTCATCTCTTGTATCTACCATTGAACTGATATCCTTAGACCTATGATTAGGGTTGCGTACTTAGTAATGTTGTTAGTACAAGGGAAATCCAACTAGTATGACTTTGGGATGCAATCACCTTAAGGAGTGATGAAAAAAACTCCTACTCATGATCCATGTTGGGTGAACAATCCATCAAATTACATCTTCCACTTAGCTGTGAGATTGATAAGGAACACTGATTCATTAGGGAACTTAGATATTAGAAGGTTTTCAACATAGACATGTGCTTCTACTAGTTGTTCTGCAATCACTTTTCCTTTTATTGCTTCATTCTCTACATACTCTATGTCAAACTTTGTTAGAATCAACACCCATTTGGCCATTCATTTTGTGAAAGTTTCTTTAGATAACATGTATTTTAATGGGTCAATCTTTGCAATGACCTTGATTTGGTGTGACAACATGTAGTTTCTAAAATTTTGTGAAGAAAAAATACTACTAAGCATGCTTTCTCAATAGGTGAATAGTTCATTTCATAGCCTGCCAAAGTCCTACTGATGTAGTAGATAGCTCTTTCCTTTCCATTTTCATCATGTTGTGCCATAAGAGCTCCTAGTGCTGCTAGTGTTGTTGAGATATACAAGATCAGTGGTTTATTCGATATTGGTGGCATGAGAACTAGAGGTGTTAGTAGGTAGTCTTTGATTTGTAGAAAAGGTTTATCACACTTCTCATCCCACTTTAGGTTATCCCTTTATGAAGATATGAAAATGGGTGAATCTTATCTGATAGTTGTGCTATGAACCTCCTGATGGACTACAATCTTCCTTGTAACCCTCTCATCTACTTTAGTTTTTTCAGTGGTTCCATTTTGAGGATGGTTTTTACCTTTGTTGGATCAATTTCTATCCCTCTTTGTGAGATGATGAAGCCAAGAATTTTCCCTAATATGAACCCAAAGACACTTTTTGGATTTAGTCGTGCCTTGTATTCTTCCAGCCTATCAAAGATGGGTCCTAAGACTTGCATGTGCTCACTAGTTTTCTTTGATTTTTCCAAAATATCGTCCACATAATACCAACTATTTTGTGGATCATGTCATGGAAGATGAGGTTAATTTACCTTTGATAGGTTTCTCTTGCATTCTTTAGCCCAAATGGAATTACATTTGGGCAATAGGTTCCCATGGACAAGTGAATGCAGTTTTATGTTGATCTTCTTTAGCGATTATGATTTTATTGTAACCTGAAAAACCATCCATGTGTGACAAAATTTCATGCACAGCTATTAAGTCTACAATGAGGTCAATATTAGGAAGAGGAAAATCATCCTTCAGACACACCTTGTTTAAGTCTCTAAAATCAATACATATTTTTATGCCCCCAGTGGGTTTTGAGACTGGTACCATGTTTGAAACCCACTCAGGATAATCTATTGATCAGATGAATCCAATGTCAAGAAGCTTTTGTAAATCTAGTTTGACTGAGAGTGTTATCTGAGGATGCATCTTCCTTAATTTTTTCTTGTCTGGCTTAGCTTTAAGAGAGACTGCTAAGTGATGCACAACCACTTATGGTTCGATCCCTAGTATATTTGTGTATGACCATGCAAAGTTAGCTCTATGCTCCTTTAGGAATGTTGCTAGTTTCTTCTACTTTTCTTCCAACAAGGATTCAGCATAAAAAGTGACCTTTGGTGCTTCTTCGACACCCACATTGATTGGTGTATCCTTTTCTGCTAGTACTGTTGACTTCTCTGGATGCATTTCACTAAGGGGAAGATTGAATCCTTCATCCTTGGGAACCTCAAAGAGGTTTTCACCTGTGGATGCATCCTTTATTTTTACTTTTTTAGGATCAGAAAGTGCCACAATGTGGTTTTCACTTAAGGATCTGCATGTTAGTTGCATTTCATCAATTTTGTGACTTAAAGATTCAATCATCTCCCCATAGTATGCTTTTGTATCTAGCTCTATGTCAAAAATACTTTGTAATATTCCCATGGTAAGTTGTCCTAGAGTCCCATGAATTTTGACATTGCTACATCATTTTCAAATAAATCAAGAATTGGTAGTCCTTGTTGGTCCATGTCAATGAGTTGTGGGTAGACTAGGCATATTTCAGTTGGTTGATTGCTTGGAGCAAAGGATGTAATGGATATCATGAAGAGGGATTTTTTTTTCAAACAAGTGAACAACATCAAGGGGGAATTCATCTAAGGTTGTATCACGTGATGTAGGTAACCAAGAGGAAGCCTTAGTTTGTTTAGTGGAATTACCTTTACCAATAAGTGTGATCTTGCTAGTAGTACAACCTAAGCCAAGATTCTTTAGTCATTTCTTAGGAACGATGGGTTCTTATAAACCATTAGCATTCTATCCTAGATTTGTGTTCTTGTTATATCCCATTCCCTTAATTAACTATAATCCTTTGTTATTATCTTCCATAGGAGCAGGGATAGGTCATTCATTTTGATAGAGGAGCTTAGAGATATTGTCCTCATTGACATCTTGATTCAAATCCCCCCTTTTAGTGAAGGTAGTAGCTGACATCTTTATAGTTTCAGGATCTTTGCTATTAGTTTTAGGTTTCCAATGAGATTGAGGAGAAATAGGTAGCTCTCTTAAAAAAAGGGTGTTCATTAGCCTGTAGCTCCCACAACCATCATCTTGAATCACTTCTTTTATATCAGGTATGTTTTGCACTATGGGTACCTTCATTTTAGAGGTAGATGCAAGGGATGATGGGTCAACAAATGAGGTAGAAGGTGTAGGCCCTTCATCATTTTTAGGTACTTGGGGGATTTTATATAACTTGGCTTAAATATTTTCATGGATAGTAATCTCTCTTCCCTCAAAAGGAAACTTCATACATTGATGATAAGTCAAGGCTACAACTTTTAGAGCATGGATCCAAGGTTGACCACTTGTTGTATATTGTAGGGAAGATCCAGGTCAAGTACTTGGAATGTAGTTTTTGCAATGAGAAGGCCTAATTATATGGGAAGTGCAATGATACCTTGTGATACATGTTCTTGGTCATCATATTCCCTAATGGTGGTACTCTTTTCCTTCTCAATAATATCCTTTGAATAGCCCAAAATTTTGATCAGCTGAAGGGAGTAAATGTTTAATCCAACACCTCCATCTACTAAGACTCTTTTTAACTTGTTCTTATGAATGAAAACCTCAAGATGTAAAGCACAGTTATGAGATGGTTGTGACAGTAGGTATTGCTTTGAAAAGGTGATAAGGTGATTAGTGATATGGCCTACCATAGCTTGAAACTAATTGGTATCAATATCCTTGGGAACAAATGACTTTGATAAGGATTTTTCTAATATTTCCCTATGTGTGGGCGATATCCTCAATAGTTCTAGGATTGATATTAGTGTGGGAGTCTTCTTAAGTTTTTCTAGGAGATTATACTTGCTAGTACTTGTTTTTGGCTGAGTAGGTTGTGCCCTAGATTAGGGTGTGACTCCTTGAATGGTGTCTTTACCATGTCACGTGGTGACTCCACACTCTATACTATGCCCTTTGATGGTGATGATAGTGATGATGCTATCATAGGAAGAAACTACATTGGAATAGGTATGTTGTATGTTTATGTAATCCTTAGCTTTCCCAGTGTTTTTTTCTTTGTTATGATCCACCATAAGGTTCTTATATATCTTAAGATCCTGGTTCCTAGCTAGTACCTCAAAATATATAGTGTTATTCTCTATGAGGTCTTGGATAATGTTTTTGAGCCTCATGGAATTTTTTGTTTTATGTCCTTTGATCTTATGAAAGTCACCAAGGTCATTTTCATTGTACCAAGATGGTTTCTCTTGTGGTCCTTGGTCATTTTCAAAGTTGGGAAGTGTTATTAGATTTGAATCTACCACATTTTTCATGATAGTTTTGATGGGTTCAGATAGTTGTGTGTACTTGCATTTAGTATAGCTATTCTTGTTATGGGTTTGCTGCTACATTTCAATGTTATTGATTTGATTATTCGTAGGGGTGTTGTTTGTTGCATAGTTGGTTGGATGTTAGCAACTTGATTGTTGTTTGGCCTAGGAGCACTTAGGACTAGTTCAACATCTACCACACCATCGTTTGTTACGTTCTTGTTCTTATCCCAAAAATGAGGCTTGTCGTTTGAACTAGTTGATGGGTGGTTGTCTTTGTAAGCTTAATTATTTCCTTATGAGATTAGAGCTCTCTCGATGTTAAGGGCTCTAGGGAAAATCTCATCATAAGATGTGATGCACTACATTTTCAAGTGGAATGATAGATATGGATCTAGATTTTCTATGATGATTCTCACTTGTTGTTCATTGAGAAGAGGCCACTTTATTTTACTAGCTCTTTGTCTCCACCATTGTAAGAAATTAGTGAAAGTTTCTCCTTTTTTTTCTGAGAGTGTACAATTCCTCTAGATTGACATCCATGCCAATATTGAAGGAGAAGTGATCAATAAATTTATCAATAATTTATTGAAAGGTTTTGATACTGGGAGGTAGATGAGAAAACCAATCCATAGCAGGACCTGTTAAGCTTCGAGGAAAGAGGGACATTAAATATGAATCATTGTAAGAAACCTCCATACACATGAAATGGAATTCCTTGATATGGTCTACGAGACTTCCTCTCCCTTTATATTTATCAAATTTTGGGATTTCAAAACTAGGAGGGAACGATACCATTGCAATGTTTAGATCAAATGGATGACATAAGTTTTGTGTATGGGGATTCTTTTCCTTTCCCATGTGAAGGTCTTGTATTTCTTGTGATAGTGCCTTAAATTGTGATGCTAGATCATCTTGTATGTTTGGTGGAGGAACACGTGGTGGGATAATGGATGAGTTATGTGTGGGATTTTGATATGATGATGTGTTATATGGGGTGTATGGTGGGGTAGGATTTTGTGAAGGTGATTGGGGTATTGATGTATATGTTCCTAAAGTGTTTATATTGACTATGTGCGATTGAGGGTTATAATAGGAACCTTGTTGTTGCTATTATTGTTGTTGGGAATACTGTTGAGCTAGTAAGGCTTGTTGTTGAGCTTGTTGTTGTTGTTGCACCACTAGGGCTTATTATTGGGCATGTTGTTGTTGATGTGCTAATAGGGCTACTTGATGTTGTTTTTGTTGTTGTTCTAAGGCTACTTGTTGTTGTTGTTGTTGTTGTTGTGCTAAGGCGACTTGTTACACTGCTAAGGCAGCTTCTTCTTGTTGTTGTGCTACTAGGGTGGCATGCTATTATTTTTGTTGTTGTTGTGGTAAGGCTACTTGTTACACTGCTATGGTGGATTGTTGTTGTTGCTGGTATTGTTGTGCTAAGGCTGCTTGTTGTGCTACTAAGGTGGCTTGCTATTGTTGCTATTGTTGTGCTGCTAGAACTTGCTGATAGGATTTGTGTGCTTGTTGTAAGGCTAAGGCATGTGCTTGCAATGTAGGATCAAGTGGTTGTTGGGACATCAATGGATGATTGTGGGTGTTGATGTTTTTATTGGGTAAAGGATTGGTGATTGATAGGTTCAGAATTCCCTTTCCTTAACATTCCTTGTAAGATAGTGGATTGAGATGGAGGAATGTATGTTTGAGATCCTGTTTGATTTGGAATGGTAAAGGGGACTGTGGAAAAACATGAGGATGGTGTCATTATATTATGCAATAGATATGACACACTAGGACCTGTTGATGGGTGTTTTATGCACTTTCTCAACATAGGTAATGCATAGGGTGCATCACCTCTCTTGAAACGAAATCTCCAACAAGTTTTTGAAAATCACCCCAAGGTCTCTCAGGTATTAGGTCATGACATGCTTGGAATGTATTAGTTGTTATAATGTGATTTTGTTAGTAATCATAGGGCAGCATTACATAAGTTAATTTGGAGGGGAATTGGTTCTTCAAATTGAGTTCTTGAGATATGAAATTAATGTGCAATTGTTGCAAGTTCAAAACAACAGTCTTGAACTCCTATTTCAACTTCAAATTTGGCTTTACAATGTGCAATTAACCTTGTTCAAAGTTACTATTTAAAAGAAAACTTAAAAGGGTAAGGAAGAGAGGGAGTTCTTAGACCTGAAACTATCAATGAATAGTGATAATAGAGGACCCTATTGCAGACAGGCTTCCAAAAAATAAGTTCCAATTAACCATATTACTTCAAAGTCTCATGAAACTATTGCAATCTTCTAAGGACTAAAAATTTTCAACCATTCATTCACAACAAAGCATGAAGAAAAGATATAAGTTTAGTGCAACATTCAATTTATGCCCAAACTAACTTTACGCTATTGTTTATCATCAACAAACAACAAAAAGTATGGACAAGGAAGGTTATCAACTCACAACAAGATTCTTCAATACCAATGAACAACATTAACTGACTTACTAATAACATGCAAAACTCATAAACATTAATGTAAATCTATTCAAATTCAGTAATTAGGAGGAGAAGAATCATGGAACATGAAATTGGAACTCAAGAATCCACCAAATCAATGAACGTCAATTAAAATTCTAGCAGCATAGATCTTTATAACAACTCAACTCTCTCTTGAAAATGAGAGGAGACCCCCTATTTATAGCGTCCAAAAAGAAAAATGAATGGACAAGATTTAATCTCATTGTGTGGCCAAGATTGACTACAAATTAGGGTTTCACCTACCCCCAAATATTTTACAATATCAAATTCATTCTTGTCCTCTAGCCTATTTTGTCTTCTTGCGGCCAACACTATAGCTCTTTTTTCTTTTAACACTATAGCTCTTTTTTCTTTTAGTTGATTTCCCTTTTTACTGTAGCTACACTATGACGAATTCATCATCTATGATTGGATTTCCTTCACTTTTCTTGATGGTGGCATATTCCATGAATTTTTCCATTAAAATTTGAAACTTATCCTTCTCAACGATCTCATATTGGAGGATTTGAAAGTGAAGCTTCTTGGAGAAATTGGCCACTTCCTCTACATGATTTGTATACCTCAGGGAAACCTTCACTATTTGTTCTGATAGAACAAATTCCCTAGTGGAAAAATCCATGAAGAGTGGAGAAAAGTAATCAATTTCACCCTCTTCCACCTTTTTATGGACGTATTCTTTAATCTTCTTCGCATCCAACTCTTTAGGAGATACGTCCTAATCAGTCATCAACTTGATATAATCTTCAATGTCTGCCCAGTGCTCTTTTGCTCATTCGAGATTAGGCTCAATCTTGTGCAACACTATTTCCAATACCTCACTCTAGTGGTCAAGGGCCACTTTCCATGTCTCAACTAACTAGTGATCATCTTTGACGATTCCAAACTCCTTTTCCCAGGCTTTCTAAGGTATTTTGAGGATAGCCTCAACCTTCAAGTTGGTGATTTTGTAGAATTCTGAGTAGCGGAGACATGATTTCTCCATATCCTCCAATTTTTGATGCAAGAGCTTGAATTTTTCAGTCATTCTAATGGCATGCACCCTAGGCCCATATCACCATTTTAGATTGCTTGTTGGAGCCATTCTTTAGTTTCCTTTGTCCAATTCTTCCTTCTTTCCAACTTGTCAATATGCTCTTTGGACTGTAGCTAAGGTGGTGTTGATGACATGGTAGGAAGCTCTTTAGCCGACGACCATTGTTGAATGTAGGCTATTAGATTCACCATCTATGATTTTAGCTCCTCCTTGGAGGTCTTATCTTTATGTATTTGATGCATAATGGAGGAAACAAATCCTGGAATATGGTCGATCTTCTGCGCCCTCGTGGTTGTCCCTAGATCAATGGTGGAGATGTTATAGCTAGCCCCTTTTTCTCCCACCATCGGTGTAGCTATCTACACAGTTCTTGATCCTGACACGTCCACTGTCAGATGGGATCTAACCTTTGGTTTCTTCTCCTTCTTCATGCTTATTTGTGCTCAAGCCAAAATGGCTTTGAGTCTTGTCTTTGGATCCATCGAGGTCGGGGTTTTCTTCTCTAACTGCTTCTCAATCCATTCAAGCATCTAAGACCCTTCCTTTGGTGACTTGTGATCACCCTCCCCTTCTTGGGTATACCGGATTTCTATTTCCTTAGTATCGGGAGCCTCTTGTTTTGTGTTTGCTTCTTCTTCTTCATTTGAATCTTGGATGAATACT
>VDFB02013493.1:0-10347 GCA_007258455.2 Sequoia sempervirens | reverse complement strand
GTTAAGTTCCTCCTTTTTAATTTGCCCCAGATCCTCATACATGTGAGCAAAGATCAAATATGTAAGAAAATCTTTCACTCTTTCTGTGAAAATTAAATTCATATAGACCTGTAACTTCATTTCGAAATACAAACAATGTATCTGCAAACCTGTTTATGTAATCTTGCATACCCATCAAATGATTTTTGTTTTGCAGAAAGGAATTATCTTAGTATTCGCAGAGAAGAAATGAACTAAAGACCAGTTTGCAAGGTCTAAAACAATACCCACAAACATAACTCCTTTTAATCACAATTTGAAATCCGCCATGCAAAGCCAACACTTGGCGAGAAAAAGCAGGGGACAATAAATAATACGTTCAGTCTGTCATATTACGGTCTCAAACACTGCCGCCGAAGCAAGTTTTATTTGATTCATATTAAACAACATTATGTTGTGCCATGTTTAATTTTCCTGCCTTTATTTGTTTACCGATTGCCATCATATATTTCACAATAAGTGCCACGTCAAAATGAAGACTTTTCTTGCCAATTGCCACGCGTGCATATATTCCATTTTGCCAACTGAATAGTTTTCGATATGGTCAACAATCTGCCCCATTTTTGATGCAAAATTTTTCACCATCTCATATATCCAAGATAATGAACAGAAATACAATGCTGATTTACCATGAAATGCTAAGTATTAGACCAACTAACCAAAATCAACCAAAAACTAATAAATCAATCTGAGAAATCAATTCTCCAATCGGTGAAATGCATGATTAACCTATGATTGAAACCTGTGATCCAAATCTGTGAAATGCTATGGATTGAAACCTGTGATCCAAATATGTGAAATGCTATGATTAACCAGTGAACCAAATCTGACCAGTAAACCAAACCTGTGGAATCCCTATTAAATGTTGATTACTCCCCCAAAATTTGTGCATCAAAAATCTAACCATCTGCTGTGCATAAATGCTTTCTGTGAAAGGAGCAGAAACCTAACACAGAATAGTAAAGAGTAAAAAATCTTATTCCAGCATGGATTGAGAGAAGACTCCCAATCGATTTCTTAACTATTCAAACAATTCCCTAGGTAGAGCTTTGGTAAAAATATCAGCAACTTGTAGTTTAGAAGGCACATGAATGAGAGTGACCTCATTTGATGACACATGTTCGCGAATAAACTGCAATTTGATGGCAACATGCTTAGTTCTGGAATGCATAACAGGGTTTTTAGAAATCTGGATAACACTAGTATTGTCACAAAGGATCTTCATAGGTTTTTGAACATGAATACCCAAATCTGAAAGCTGATAAGACATCCAAAGTAACTGAGTACAACATGTTGTTGCAGCAATAATTTCAGATTCAACAGTAGAAATAGTGACACATTCTTGTTTTTTACTGTGCCAAGCAACTAACCGATCACCTAAGAAAAATGCAGCACCACTAGTACTTCGTTGATCATCTTTACATCTACCCCAATTAGCATCTGTATAACCAATTAGAGTAAAATCATCATTTTTGGGATACCACAAACCATAATCCAAAGTACCTTGTAAGTATTTAAAGATATGGTGAACAACATTGAGGTGAGATTGACGAGGAGCTGCTTGATATCTAGCAACTTGACATACAGAGTGCATTATATCTGGTCTAGAAGCAATAAGATATAAAAGACTCCCTATCATAGACCGATACTCCCTTTGATCAACAAGAGGAGATTCATCAATTTTCATCAACTTACATCCAGTTTCCATTGGTGTGCCAACTGGATTACAAGTATCCATTTGAAACCTTTTAAGCATTTCCTTAGCATATTTCAGTTGAGAGATAAACAAACCATGTTCAAGCTGAGAGACTTGAATTCCCAAGAAAAATGTCAAAGGTCCTAGCATAGACATCTCAAATTCAGACTCCATGATTCCTGAAAAAGTTTGTGCTAAATGATCATTAGTAGAACCAAAAATAATATCATCTACATATATTTCAACAGCCAATAAATTTTCATTGTCCATTTTTGTATACAATGTGCTGTCCACATTTCCTTTAATGAATCCATTTGCAATTAGATGTTTATCCAATCTGGAATACCAAGCTCGAGGAGCTTGTTTTAAACCATACAAGGCCTTTTTGAGACGAAGAACATAATCAGGCTTGTCAGAAGATTCGAAACCTTCTGGCTGTTCCATATAAACTTCCTCCTCAAGGTACCCATTTAAGAAGGCAGTTTTGACATCCATTTGGTAAATAGTGAAATTTTTATGAGTGGCATATGCAAGAAAGATTCTGATTGATTCCATCCTTGCAACTGGTGCAAAGGTTTCACCAAAATCAACTCCTTCTTGTTGTGCATATCCTTTGCAAACAAATCTGGCTTTATTTCTGATCACTACACCTTCCTCATTTAGTTTATTGCGGAATATCCATTTTCCACCAATAACATTTTTACCATCAGGTCTGGGAACAAGTTCCCAAGTCTTGTTTTTCTCTATCTGATTTATTTCATCCTGCATAGCATTTTGCCAACTGGGATTTGATAGGGCTTCAGTTACATTCTTTGGTTCAAAATCTGCTATCAAACAAAATTGTTCAGCAATATTTACTTGTTCTCCTATTTTGGCTTTCCTTCTAGTTAAAATTCCCTTATCAATATCTCCAATAACTTGAGACTTAGGATGTCTCTTAGCTATTATTCTAGAAGATGTTTTTAACTTTGATCCATCACTAGTTATTTTAGGATTGGAACAATTTCCTGCAAGTTCATCTTCATCATCAGTTTCAACTTTATCATTTTCACAATTCTCATTATGTAAACTTTCTGACTCTTGAAAGGATAAACCTTCATGTTCTTCTTTGTCATTACAGCATACAGATGTTTCATCAAACATGACATTTATAGCCTCTACAATTTTGTTCAGCCTTTTATTATAGCATTTATATGCTTTGCTATGTGTAGAGTACCCAAGAAAAATCCCTTCATCAGACCTTGAGTTAAAGTTTTCTAGAGAATCATCATTCTTTCTGATAAAACATTTGCAACCAAATATTTTAAAGTTCTTGACATTTGTTGTTTTCCCATACCATAATTCATATGGAGTATAAGTTGTTCTAATTCTGATTTGTGCTCTATTTAAGATATAGACAGCTGTATGAATAGCTTCTTTCCAGAACTTGTCAGGCAACTTTGCTTCATTCAACATGGTCCTGGCCATTTCCTTGACAGTTCTATTTTTTTCTCTCTACAACACCATTTTGCTATGGTGTCCTAGCAGTAGAGTATTGTCTTTTTATACCTCGTTTTTCACAATACTCAATAAATTCTTGAGAAGTGAACTCTCCTCCCCTATCTGATCTTAAGCATTTCAGTTTTAAATCAGTTTCTCTTTCTACCATCTTTCTGAAAATTTTGAAACGTTCAAAGGCTTCTAATTTATGTTTCAGAAATGTTACCCAAACCATTCTTGAATAATCATCTACGAACAGCATGAAATATCTTTCATCATTTAATGAGGCTATTTTGGTTGGACCACATAAATCAGTATGTACTAGTTCAAGTGGTCTATTTGACAAATATTCTTTTGTTTTAAAAGAAACTCTTGTTTGCTTGCCTTTAATACACTCTTCACAAATAGATGCAGGTTTAGTTATTTGCGGTAGACCCCTGACCTTTTTGTTCTTGCTGATTCTAGCAAGATTATCAAAGTTCAAATGTCCCAGTCTTTTGTGCCACAGCCAATTTTCTTCCACTTGACTCATAAAGCAGGTATTGACCAAAGATGTTTCTTGAATAGTTGAATCTATCAGATTATACAGATTACCATTTGTTCTTAACCCACTGGCAATGACTCTATCTTTCCCATTTTTAATATAACATTCTTTTGCATTAAAAGAGATAGAATATCCATTATCACATATCTGACTGACACTTAAAAGGTTATGTTTCAACCCTTCAACAAAGTATACATCATGTATTGGTGTATCATTGTTTAAGATTATTGAGCCTTTTCCTGTTATATAAGCTCCTGACTTATCACCAAAATGTACAAATCCTCCATCAAAGTTTTCTAAGGTTTTGAATTTGTTCTTGCATCCAGTCATATGGTGAGAGCAGCCACTATCCAATACCCATGTTGCAGATTTCTGAGCAAATAAGGTTGTTTCAACGATTAAGGACTTTTCATTTGTCCTTACTTGTTTCCATGTTTGTTTAGGTCTCAAATTTAATTTACACTGATTTGCATAATGACCATAGTAAAAACATTTGAAACATCTAATAACTTTTCTTTTGCCTTGACTAGTGTTGTTTTTACAAAAGATTGCTTTGTGCCCAAAAATATTACAGTTGAAACAATATCCATTGAAAAAAAACTTTGTTTTCTGACTAGTAGATTCTTCAGATGAACATTGCAAGATGTTCAGTTTTTTATCCTTTTCTTCAAGTAAGAGTTTTTGACTTTCTATAATTAAATTTGCTTTTATTAACTCATCTTGAAGTTTTTGATTTTCAGTCTCATGATTTGCAACTGACCTTTTTAACCTTTTAATTTCTTGCAGGGATTTTAGAAGTTCTTCTTCAAGATCTACTTCTATATCTAAATCAGATGAGGATTCAGGCTCATTTGATTCAGATTTAGGAGTATGTATTATTTCAGCCATGAACAACTTTTCCCCTTCTTCATCTGCATCACTGGATTCTTCATTTGGATCTTCTTTTGAAAGAAGACTTTTCTTTTTGAAATCCTTAAACCTTTTATTCTGATTCCAAGGCTTCTTTCTAGAAAACTTCTCAGATTTCTCATCACAATCGTCAAATTCAATATTTGGGCATCTAGCAGCAAAGTGTCCTAATTGACCGCAGCTGAAGCATTTAGGTTTGCCTTTATATTTCTTTGTCATTCTTTTAACCAGTAATCCTTCTAAAGCATCAGTTAGATCTGAATCACTCTCATCATTCTTTTCAGCCTTAAAGGTTGATTCTTTTGATGAAGAACTAGCTTGATTGCTAATTCTCATTTCATATGCAGTTAGAGTTCCTTGAAGTTGATGTAAAGTCATTTTTGAAAAACTTTTCTTTTCTTCTAATGTAGAAATTTTTGTTTCAAATTTAGGTAGTACTGACCTAATGACCTTTGAAACAACATCATATTCTTCTATGTCTTCACCTAGACCCTTCCTGGCATTCACAACTTCCTCAACTCTTAAAAAATATGCAGCAATAGTTTCATCCTCACTCATTTTCAGATTGTCAAACTGAGTTTTAAGAGTAATCAATTTAGACTCTTTTACTTTGTCATCTCCTTGATAGATAGTTTCAAGTTTTACCCATATATCATTTGCAGATTTGAAATAAATGACTTTGGCAAAGACATCTCTAGTAAGACCATAGAGAAGAGCATATCTAGCCTTCTTATCCAACTCAAATTTTAGTTTCTCATTAGCGTCAGTAGGGACTGATGCTGGAACAGTGTATTTTGTTGTTACTACATCCCACATCCTTACATCTAGGGAATGTATAAATGCTTCCATTTTAACTTTCCAGAAAACATAATCATTTCCATCAAATAAAGGTGCCCTATTAAGAAAAGCTCCTTCAGATTGTGCCATAACTTCCAATATCCCGGAATCAATTCCTAAAGGGAATCCTACGCTCTGATACCATTTGTTGGAAGTATTCAAGTTCTGAGAGGGGGGGTGAATCAGAACTAATCACAAAATTTACAAATTGAATTTATATACTGAAATTATGAAACCAGAACAGAGTATTTTGATCAACTGAACAGAATATTTTGAACAACTGAACTGAAATTACATACATTCATCATGAACAGAAATATAATAGCAACTCACAGAAGATTGAGACACCAATTTGTGCCGAGTGGGAAACCCTCCAAAACCTCACGGTTTCGTCATAGGGAGAAAAACCACTCCATAAACCTGTATCCTTTATTGATTTTCAATCCTTTACAATCAGTAGCAACTACTGCTCAGAGATTTTAATCCTTTTCAATTCTGTAAATACATCTCATATACATATACAAATGTGTATATGTCACTTATATATGTACACAAGTTTATGATAAAACTTTTCAAGCCTCTTATCCTCAGATACTTATAAATATGTTTTCACACACACTCACATGTATCTAATGATTACAAATGCTATATTTATAGAAATGAAATTCGAATCTGATCAGTTACATGTATCTAACTGAACCAGTTAGAGTTTGTTACACAAACTTCCTTTTAAACATGCTTTTTGAGAAACTAACAAAACAGTTTTAGTTTTCGGATTTGTTCCTGTCTCAAATCTGGTAATCATTATAAGCTTCCAAAGTGTTTCATTTTTGAGATACTCGAAAATAGTTTCCACAACGACATTTTTGCAACTGACTGGAAATGCTTGTACATTTCCTTTTGTTTTGAACAAAAAAACTGCATATAATATCCTGGGTTTAACACCCAAAATTATTCAATCTTCTAAAACTGTGCGAGTATTCTTTTCAGTTTTCAACAAACTTCAACTTTGCTCAAAGAATTCACTGTCTTGAAAATTCTTACCTGTGGTGCCCTTTGAATTTCGCGGCTCAACATACCTATGATGCCCAAGACTCTGCCTGATCCTGTTAAGTTCCTCCTTTTTAATTTGCCCCAAATCCTCATACATGTGAGCAAAGATCAAATATGTAAGAAAATCTTTCACTCTTTCTGTGAAAATTAAATTCATATAGACCTGTAACTTCATTTCGAAATACAAACAATGTATCTGCAAACTTGTTTATGTAATCTTGCATACCCATCAAATGATTTTTGTTTTGCAGAAAGGAATTATCTTAGTATTCGCAGAGAAGAAATGAACTAAAGACCAGTTTGCAAGGTCTAAAACAATACCCACAAACATAACCAGCAATCACAATTTGAAATCGCCATACAAAGCCATACTTGGCCGAAGAGGGACAATAAAATATCACGATTCGATCCCTTCCAGGATACGGTCTCAAACCAGCGCGCCACCGAAGCAAGTTTGTTGATTCATGATAAGAAACAACATTATGTTTGTGCCATGTTTAATTTTTCCTTCCTGCTTTATTTGTTTTGATTGCCATCATGCTCTTTCACCACCAATAGTGCCGCCGCGTCAAAGGCCAAAGAGGAGCTTTTTTCTTACCCAATTACCGATATATATTCCACACTTGAGAATAGTTTTAGATATGGTCCGAAAGCACAACCAAAGCGGTTTTTCAGTACGAAAACATACCTATATTACAAATGATCTATCCACCATCATAGCTATGACAAAAGACATTCTTTAAAATAGGAAATTTGAACAAAAAGATAAATATCCATGCAACCTGAGTAAAACGCTTATGTTTTCATGGGGAAAGTATATTAAGAAGAGAAAATAAACATACCAGATTTATTGTTCACTGCTATAGAATTTCCAGTGCATGCTTCTACAATCCTTCTTTTTAGCAAACTCTGTAGAAATTTGTTCTCCGTAAATGTAGCTGGTGGTATTTTAATTCATACAATTACAAGTTCTATTTATAGAAAAGATGAGGCGGTGAAAAATGGGTAGCATTTATGGTTCATTTATGGGGTAAAAATATCTCATTCAATCGATTCAACGATTTCGCTGTGAAAATGGTGAAAATAGGAGTAAAAATATCCTAAACCTAATGTTGTAAATGCAGTTATGATTCATACTTGGGGACAACATTGTAATGGAGGGAAATCTAAATAAATCTATTGCCATACAAGACATATAATCTCTCGCCATTCAAAATATTCAATCAACTTGGCATGAAGACAACTGAAAAGACATTCTCTGAATCTGTATTTTGCACTTAATGTCTACCCAACTTATTAGTAAGCTTATCCATGGAACCTACCATCCTTACAAGACACGTTAGGTATGATTCATAGGTGTAGTAAAACTCGATTCCACATAACCAGCTGGAGGTTGACGTTAGGTATGATTTTTTCGGATGGCAATCAATGCAAAGCACGAATTTTCAAATAACAGTGAAAACGTATAGATCATTCTAGTCTTGACCTCATATGAAGGCGACAATGAAATCTACTTTCGAGTTCTCACAATCTTCTTGTTCATTCAATGTGTAATAAAAGGAAGAAAATACACAGGATTGTGCTAAATGGCTGCGATGATTACAATAGTCGGGATGACTGGCCCTCAGCGAGTAGGGCATGAGTCGTTTAAGCTCATTTTCATAGTGGATACACCTTAGGTATGAAATATATATATATAGTAATTATCATCAATGTAAAAGTAATAAACCACATTCAATTGAGAAAAATAAAATATTCTACTCATATTTTAAAATCATTTTCCTTCAAAATAAATTATTTAATTTCTTTAAAAATAATTTAAAAATTATAAGTTAAAGTGTTCTTGGAGTTTACTTTAATTGGCATTTAATCTATATTTACAAACACCTTAAACAAGTAGCATTTTGAATATTGACTTGTTGATCTAATCAATAAATCCAATTATTGAGAGATGCCAAAAAAAAAAACAAATTGTGGTTAATTTATTGTAGTTGATCATTAAAATGACAAGTTTTGTTCTAAATATGCGAATATATATGATGGTATTAACATTTTGCAAGTTCACCAAAGAAATTTAATAAAAATAATTTTATATATTATAAAATTATGAACATAAAACATAAAGATTTTTTTTAGATTTAGAAAAAAGACATTTATTTTTAAATATATAAAAATATTAAATCATTCTTCAATTTATAGATAAAATTTAATAATAAATATTAGATAATCTTTATCATTTGTTTTTATAAATTTAATAATTAAGAATTAAAATTTAATTTAATTAATATTTTAATATTTTTTTAATGAATTAATTGTTAAGATTAAAAGTTATTTATTTATTCTTTTTATCATTCAATTATTAGTTTTTAATAAAGAATGTCAATTATTTTTAATAGCAAGTATTTTATATTGTTTTTTAATGTCAAGATGTATTCTGTAATGATAACAAAGGGCAGAGTGTAATAATCTAAATGTATTAATAAAAACTCTCATCTTTTGTCTTAAATTTATCACTAAATTATTAATTTTTAATAAAGAATATTAAATTATTTTTCATAATAAATATTTTCTATTTTTAATCTAAGAGACATTCTATGATTGAACTTGTTAACAAAAACTCTTATCTTTTTTCTTGAAAACCATTTATTACTAAAATAACATAGCTCATTCTTTTATGAGTTTATATTTTTCAGAAATATCTATGACGTGCTAAAAAGAAGGTTTCAAAATCGAAACGATATACCCACCAACCAATCTGGAATTTGGCCTTCAATTTGAAGCTCACCCTTCAAAAACTCCTGTTTCACGCTCTCCCAAGCTGGGTGTTTTGGGTATTTAACAGGCGTTGCTCTGTCTGTTGACGGGGCTGCAATTTTCATGGAGCGAATTTTATGCTTGAGAAAACCAGTGGAGCTCAGAGACGGAGCGCCGCCATTAGAGACGTAGGCAATGCCATGCCTTCAAATATTGTGAACTTCTATTCACAGAGCAAAGCCATTTTTAACTCAGTAAGACTGATATGTATTCAATCTCCAACGCTAGAGCTTAAATAGATAAGCCCATGCAGAAACAAGGCAAATAATATGGTTGTTTCGAATATTACTGCTAAATATTCTGCTGCAAATTGCAAGGTGAAAGCCAAAAAGAAATAACCCCTCCACCACAAAAGCCAAAAAGAGATAAGCCCTCCACCACAAAAGAAGAGAGAGAATATGAGTGATACTTTGTAAGATTATCCCCCAAATTTCTTATAAAACCTTACTAAATTAGGTTTATTTTAAATTAAAAGTTCAAGGGTCTGGCTGGATATCCCACTACACGTTATTCCATGTCCAGTATGGTTTATAAGTGTGATTGATACAAATATCCGCACTCAGTATAAAAACAATCTAAAGGATGACATTTTACACGAGTTATTTGAGAAAGAAAAGATCAAAAAGATTGATAGCTTTTTGGTCAAAATTTATAGCAGAAGATCCTATAACAACTAACATCTTACAGTTAACAAAAAAACCGTTATTCTGCCAACTTCAGCTAAATGGCAACTAAATAACTAACAATCTAGGGTTTTCCAAATTATAGATAACGAATTGAAAAAACAATAACTGCTAGGGCTTCATTAACTAACTCACAACTTTCATTGACTAATAACGAACTAGGGTTTCCTTTTTACATTCAGTTGAAAATAATTTCAAATAAAAGTAAATACATAATATCCAATTCTTCAACTAACTTCTAAGTTTCAATTTCAATGAAAAGAACATCTAACTAATTTCCAAAACAGAAAAAC
>VDFB02013492.1:0-21180 GCA_007258455.2 Sequoia sempervirens | reverse complement strand
CATTCAAATTGTAAACCACTTTTTGTGGGTTTACCTAGAATGGATACCATTTGCATGATTTTAGCTCTCTTTGCACAAAAGGGTTAGAAACTCTTTCATATGGATGTAAAACCAACATTATTGAATGGTGTATTGGAGGAAGAAATATACATCGAGCAACCACCTGGTTTTGAGATTAAAGGTCATAAAGGTAAAGTGCTCAAACTAAAGAAATCTTTGTATGGTTTAAAGCAAGCACCTAGAGTTTGGTATGAAAGGATTGGGTCATATTTCTTAAAAAATGGTTTTGAAAAAAGTCCTTATGATCCCACCTTATTCATAAAAAAAAATCAACAAGGAGATGTTATGATAGTCTGCATTTATGCTGATGATTTTCTTTATATTGGGAATAATGAAAACATGCTTAGATAATTTTCAGTGACAATAAAGAGTGAATTTGAGATGACTAATCTTGGTTTGTTGCACTATTATCTTGGTCTTGGAGTAATTCAAAATAGTGTAGATATTCCCAAGCATGAAGAGATAAAGGATATGATATCAGAAGAAGAAGACCTTGGGTTGATTGAAGTGATGATCAAGGAAGAATTGCTTATGGAGATTTGCAAAGAATTGAGAAAAGATGGAGGTATTGTGATCAAATAAATGTATCATTTCTTTATTGTACTAATTATGTGGATAGGGAACAATTTGAAAGTTAAAGGACAAAGGGAGAAAAAAGATACTGAGGTGCATCAAGGCATAATGATTCTGATTTCAGAGGGCAAGCAAGATAGGAAGTTGATTTGCATGGACAAGTTCAAACCAAAGGTGAAAATGAAGGTGATTAGGAGCTGTTTCAAGGTGGCAAGTTTAGAAGGCATCAAAGATAAGCATCTAGTGTATGAAGACTCACTCCAAGTGGACTTGGATTCTATTTGGAAAAGAGTTTGGTGCAAGACCCTAACAATTTAAGCCTCCATGTGGAAATTTTGAAATTTGATTCAAGTTTTGGTGTCCTCACCTTGTAATGAGGTTATTAGAATCATTTTACATATATTTAAGGTCTTTAGGAGGTCATTTATGTCAAAATTTCAAGAATGTAAAATGTACTCAAAAGTTGTCATTCAAAAGATGTAAAAGATGTGAACATGAAAAAAAATTGCAAATAAGTGCAAATATGGAAGATGAAAGGTCATGGAAGTCTAGGTCGTTCAAAATCAGTTAGAAATTGAAGGGTTAGTTGTGGATTTCCTATAAAAGATCATTCATACGTTGAAGAAGTTGGTGGGTGATTGAATAAAAGAATTTGATCATTGTAAAGCTCTGTTTTTATTCATTTTCTTCAGAATTTTCCTGTTTTCAGATCTTGTACAGCCTTTTTGAAAGGGATATCTCCATTTTGATGGTTTTGAGGGCTAAAATCCTTAGAGGTGTTTTAAGGGAACTTGGGTAATTTTGTAATCAAAGGTTGATTTCATTGTTTGAATCAGGTTATTTGGTGTTGAATAGTGAGTTACTCCACCTTGTATTGCATCAATAGTATTATTTTATTTTTGGTGTATAGCCATTTCATATTACAAAGCCAGAAATAAAGAGTAACAAATATTTATTAGATAAAATCTATTTATTGTCAAGTCCACCCATGGGCTATAGGAAGTCTGTTATCTTCACCTTCTTCAACATGTTGCAAGAATTATTAGCTCAAGCTAGAATAACAACATTATTAGTAAATACAATCTAATATTTAATTCATCTTATTTTACTTAAAAAATAATTTATTTATCTCTTATTTTGATTTAATCATATATAGTGAACAATGATAAAATGCATCATATTATATGAAAATGGAACAAAAATTTGGAGATTATGGTATAGGAAAAATGGATAAAATATGGGACAAATGGAACATAAATGCCTCTCATCATGTAATATGGCATCCAAAGTCCATGGATCAAATTTCAATGCTCTTATTCCATGACATTTCGAATAGGGTAAAAGTAACCATATCACAAGGTGCCATGCACTTGTCCTATCCAATGCACCAACTTGGGCTCCCAAATTTTTGGTATTTACCTCTTTTAAAAAGATACTTATGATCACATCAAAGAATGTCATAATACTAGTCAAGATTATTTGTAACCTCTCTTAACATGCTCTTATATACATTTTTTTTTTGACCAATGCAACTCCTGTTATGATGACTTAACACACACCACAAGGTGTTGACACAAATGCCATGCCTCTCAATGTGGGACACCTGTGAGGCCAAAAATTCACTAAAGATAAAATCTATTCATCCTCCAAATGGGATGCCTCTCCCACAAGAAGACAAAATCAGTAGAAGATGAAATGACAAGTGCATAAAAGATTGATACACCTTTCCCAAAAGTTTTACCACTTGTCAAACCCCTTGCAAGAGCTTCACTATGCTATCTCAACTAAACTCCAATGTGCTCATGAAATTCACATAAGCATTTGCAACATCTTCTAAGTGATCACACCTCACAATAAATGTCTCACCCTCCATCATGCCCGACAAATAAAAAAGAAATCCAAGCCAAGATGACACTAAATATAAAATAGATACATCAATGCATCTAGCCTCAACTCATTAACAAAACACAAACTCAAAGTCTAATTTACTTTAAAATAAGAGTGAGTACACATCACATAATCTAAAATAGCTAGAATGATAACTACAATTACTCACATCCAACTAACCCCAATCACTGATAGAACTTATGCTCATGCCATATCCAGTCCACGCTAAAATTCCCATCCTTGTATGATTCACTATCCTATTCAAGGTTATACTCTCCCATGATATCAAAAATATTAAAGAACATGAAGATCCTCAATATTTTTGTCCAATGAAAACTATTCCCCAAGGAAACATGTACCTCTTAGGACTCTCACTGCATGGAAAATGTATTATCTCGGGCCAACCAAAGCAACTCAAATTCTACCAATCTATACTCTCAAAAAAGGTGCAACTTAAGAAAATAAAACACTATATTGAAGAACATACATTGTTATCTACAAACTAAAACCAACCTATTCTAACACAACTCTCACCATTAGTATCAATAGATCTCCCAAGTTCTTCACATTATAAAAGATAGAGATTCAAGAACCTCCATGATATTACCCAAAATTAAACAATGAAGTATCAACAAATGACCACACAATGATCACAATGGCTCTAGACAAATGTCAACTCCAATGTCATGTGAATACAAACCTCTAGGAAGGAATATAAGACAATAGAGATAAATTGAAAAACCATATAATATATTATGTCCTATCCAACACCACTGAGTGCTAAAGCTATGACAAGTAATATTCTCACTTCCAAAACACCAAATAGAAAAATCCTTATGCTCAAACCCAAGGTCAAACATATAATCAATAAATCTATAAAAACAATGATATAAGTTTCTCAAATAAGTAAGATCAAATCAATAACCATTCCCATCACCAAGGAATATGCCCAAAACCATCCCTTGCACTCCTCAAACAAATACCTTTCTTGAACAAACTTATGGAAAAATATACCATGCTATGTACTTTCCAAACAAGTCCACCAAAACTAACATCCATAGCTCAAAATCATTCCATGAGGAAGAAAAAGCACATAAAATAGAATAAATTTGAGTACTAGATGAGAAATACCTCTCAAATAGTTTTCTATTCAGTGGATCAAGAGTGGGGAATGAGACTAATCCTCTAGGATACACCAAGCCACAATGAATATCTCCAAGAAAAATCTCCTCAACAAGTCCATGTTAAATTTACATTGAGCTCTAGGTGAAGGCCCCTCCACTTTTTACTAAAACTTGATACAAAAGATTGTTTCAACACAATCTCCAAGAACAAGAAATCTCCACCTCAACTTAGCATCCAAGTATCCATGAACACATACTATTGATATTTCCATGATAAAACTATACTATCATGAAGCTCCCAATAAAAGTATCAATGTAATCAATATTAAGAGAACTAAATAGACCATTTTCAAATTGGACCAATCATCGTGCGGAAGCCGAGGCTGCATTCATCAATATTAAATTTTCCTTGGAAAAGGGCTACTCTAAACTTTGGGTGGAGGGAGATTCACTAAACATCATTAATTGTCTACATGGTATGCAAAAGCATAGCTGGACAATTGATCAGTTGATTGAGGATGCTATCATGATGCTAAGATCTTATGAGGAAACTCATGTCACTCATATCAATCGAGAGGGTAACTCATTGGTGGATTTCTTTACTAATGAGGCTGTCATAATTAATGATTTTAAGGCATGGGGGGAGTACTCCCTCCTTCCCGAGGATGCTAAGGTTTTATTGCAAAATGATGGATATGGATGAGCTCATTTGCTAGATTGATATTACCATTTGTACCTTCATTATAGTCGCATGCTTTGTGGGTATTCCTTTGCTTGTTGGCTCTTAGTTGAAAGTCTCTATCTGACGGTTTCTGCTTCTGGTAATTGTTAATATGAGGGGTGATCAAAGCATAATCGAGCCCCATTCCTGTGCTAGTTTGAGGAAGAACCGTAAAATTTGGAGGATTCTTGAGCATGATAATTTCACACCTTTCCTAGAAAGGCTCCATGGCCATGATCCCAAAGCTTTGGCGGAATTTGTTTCCTATTGGCATAATTGTAAACTACAGGTTAAGGGAACAGTGTTTGAGATTAATGAGGATTTTATAGCTGCCATCACTAGTTTGCCTTTGGTGGGTCTCAAATTCTTCAAGGATAAGAAGAGCAATGAGGAGGCCATGGACCAATTTTTTAAGGATGATGAACGGAAAAAGCTTATCAAGATGCTATCTTGGGGCTACGAAAGAAAGGTCTCTAAAGAAAATTTGGGCGGATATTGCAGAGATTATCATGCAGTATGTTACCCTTGAAGGCAGGTTTATTGCAATTTTAGGCCACCATTTCAGTCTGTTGAATCATTTCAGACATGGGATTTTTTTATTTTGTTTCCTTTCTTTCTCTTGTCTTCATTGGAGGTGTCTGTGTATGCTCATTTGAAAAATAGGATGGTGATGGTTCTGCATGAGGGCCTCATCCTACTTATAATGGAGCATGTGAGAGCCCTCATCCCTGCTAAATCAATTAAGGACAAGGATAAGGCTATTAGTGATGCTTCCTTCTCGACTGGTTTAGACACCAATGTTGTTGGGGAGGAGGAATGGAATGAGGAGGGTGAGGATGGGTCTTCTTCCCCTGTGACCGCCCCTTCTAAGAAGAGAAAGAAGGGAAACCCTAAAGGAAAATGGGCCACCAAGAAGATTATTCTTTAGGAGTCAGAGTCCCAGTCTGTTGGAAATGATACAAATGTTGTTTCTAGGGATTCTAGGTCTAAGGACAATGTTGTGTTTAATGGGTAGGATTATGTTGTAGTGGGTGGTAAGGAGGAGGGGCTGCAGGAGAATGTAGTGGTTTTGGATGCTAAGGAAAAGCCTAGAAGGGATTCCAAGCATATTGCTAAGTTGAAAAATCAGGCATCGAAAGATGTTTTAAAGGATGCCATGGAGCATTGCAAGGAGAAGGGTGCTGAGGAGAAGACTATTGAAATTGATGACTCCCCAGTTTGAAAGACACCAAGTGTGGAGCCCTCTAGTGAGAAGTATGTGTAGGAGGAGGAGGGAGTTAATCTAAGGCCTAGCAAGCCAGAGCCTCTTAAGGTAAACCCATTGTCTGAGGATTTCTCATACCTAAACGATGATACCACTTTAATGTTCGAGCTCCTTGACATGGCGTGTGTTGGGGCCACTGGCACTTTCAAGCAGGTGAAGTGGACTCTACAAGAATTCAATAGGGTGAATATCAAGATTAGGGGATTTAAAGAAAATGTGCAAAATATCTTGAAGGGTTCTTCCTTAGATATTTTGATTGATAGAATTGTGGATTTAGAGTGTTCTTTTTCTAACTTCAAGTCCTTGTGTGAGCAATGTCTCTTTCAATTGGATGCTAAGGTTTTGGACACCAACGCGGACATCAAAAAGCTGTTGCATGATTGCCACATTTCTATTAAGAATAGTGTTGATTACTTGGAGG
Source organism: Sequoia sempervirens (assembly GCA_007258455.2). Taxonomy (NCBI): domain Eukaryota; kingdom Viridiplantae; phylum Streptophyta; class Pinopsida; order Cupressales; family Cupressaceae; genus Sequoia; species Sequoia sempervirens. The sequence goes on along the minus strand of VDFB02013492.1, from coordinate 15,130 downwards.
TCTTGTTCCGCAAGATAAGTGAGTTAAGAGAAGACCAACTCTACTTTTCTGAGCTAATGGAGAAGGACTAGGTTCTAAAGGGAAAAGGGAAAAAGGTTGGAAAGGATGAAGTTGAAGGCCCTGCTACTAGAGGGAAGGGTAACCTAAGGAAATCCTTTGAGGAGGAGAAGAAAGAACTGATGGACATGATTGATCTACATCAGAACCAAGAACTTGAGGTGGCTAACACCTTAAGGAACATGAAATAGTGTCCAATTATGTGTTTTTCTTTGTTGTTTTCCTTACTGCTTGGTCTCTGTTTGTTTTCTATTATTTTGCTACTTTTTTGCTAATGGATGCTACTGATGGTTTAATGTTTTTATCTTTAAGAAACATTTTGTATGTTCAGTTGTAAAGGGTTTTGGCTCCCTTTAAAACTTTTTTTTCCTGTATAATCAAAACTAACTAGACCATATTCAAAGTTTCTACTTTACATCTATAAAATGAGGAACTACCATGACAATATGATGTAACATATCCTCAAAGAATAATATATGCTCTAATGAACACATCTTTCTCCCAATAGCACCAATATATTTTCAAAAATCCAATGCATGATTAAGAGTACACCATGGCAGAATACCAACTATCCTCTAGATCAAGGAGCACTTTTGAAAATCAACAAGTCATAACCAACACCTCAAACATTGACTCTAAGAGTCCTCCATGGTCAAAATATGTCAACATATCTAATCATATGAATATAATCATCTCATGTCACTGTAACTCAAGATGCCAAAGAACTATCATATGATATAAGAAACATCATATTAGTGCTCCTCCATGATACCAACAACAACTGAAGAAGTTCATCCATCATCGTGATGAATCCACATCACTACCAAAAGATCCCACTAAAATGTAATATTGAGCTACACATGGCATTGTGATAACCATCTCGTAATTTAATATCATCCATGGCGCCCACACAATCAAAGAACACAACTATAAAATTAGAAGCCCTCAAAAGGAAAAGTGAAACCATGATCTCCAAAAGAAGACAGTTGCTACATGATTCAAGAAGATACAATGCAAGTGACTCAAATTATTCTTACAAGAATGATATAGATATCCCAAAGTACAATAACATGAACCAAATGTATTCCACCCAAACATCTCACTATATCACACTCCAATAATGCATCACGATGACTAGATGACCACCAAACCAAAGTCTACAAAATCATGGCATCTGAATAATATATAGACAAACCTTCCAAAAAGAAGACACCACTAGTACTAAAAAGATTTATGTGTATACACAACACATATTTGAGTTATCTTATCAATCTGTAGGTACAAACAACTCAAAAAATTGCACAACTCATAGATCTCAATGTAACACAATATAAAACCTCCAAGAAAACTCAACACCGCATTAGTAATAAGAAAACAAAAAAAGATAATAATGTTGATTCTTCATTGATGCAGATTAGGGTGGTTGTATTCAAACTAACTCAAACAATTCTTTTTCAAAATCTTAACACCTCAAATAGAATGACTTTCCTCACAATTTGCCACTATGCCTTGTAGAGCAGCAAACAGGGTTTTTCTAGCATAATTTCCCAACCATACCTCATAGCCATAAAATAATTATAGATTTAGATACCCATTATGGCGTTTAAAAATATACCAAATTTTCAAGTGGGGTTGTTTTGAAATATAAAGGTCAAAAAATTGCTGCTATGCTTGAAACTAGGCTTATTTTAGCTTATTCCACTAGGTCAAAACAGGGTTTTCACACTCCAAGCTGCAAAATAATACAGATTAGACATGTCCTAATTGGTCTACCCAAACATTTCCAACCATTAAAAATCCTTTCCCAAGAGCTTTTCTACCAAATCTGTAGGCACCCAAGAATTCTTCTAGTGCTTCCTCCGAGGAGAAAACATCTAAGTGGACTTCTTCAGCCTTCACCTCATCTCTATCAATTCTGGATGGACTAAATTAAGAGGTTCAACTGAAATCATATTAACACTCCACTGATGTTTTTGCTTAGATTGTTTGACATAGCACCCCAAACCTAGATAGCGCTTGTGAGGCTTAAATTGGATCAGGACATGCATTCCTTGCTCAATATGTCCAAGGAATTTACACCCATAACCATATTGAGAAACAAGTCTATACCTAGGACCATAGCACATTTTCAAAGCTTCAAAAGATGGTGGCTCTACGTAGAGAACATCATTCCACCAATGGACATTAAATGTTTCTACAAGGCCACAACCATCTCCTTTATTCGATTCTCAAATGTTAACCTCCTTAGCAAGAGTAGGATTATCCTCCTTGGTAGGGGAATGACTGGCTTCTTGAATAGGATCACAAATTTCCTTCTCAATGGGAGTATGATCTATTTCCTTAATAAAGGTGTTTGAGGTTATCAAAATTTTAAGATGAGTGGGATTCACTTTGTATTCTCCAATGAAGAATTCAAATAATTCCAAGGATCCCCAGTCATCACCAAGAAACACATTTGATTCAAAAGAAGAAGTAGAAGGGGAAGACTTAGGACTTTCTGCTTCAGGATTTTCCTCTTTAGTGATTTTCACTTTAGGGATAGCCTCTACAAAGGCTATTTTTGAGGAACATGTCATTGCATCAGAGGTTAGAGATGGAATGCAATTCTTAAGAGTGGAAACAACTAAAGCTCGACCAACAGTTGCCAGTTCACAAAGGTGAACTGCTTCCTAGTCATCTTTGACCATGACCACTCGATTGTTTGCAAAAAAAAAAGAGAACGATGTAGAGTGGAAGTTACAACACCCATAGCATGAATCCAGGGTCACCTTAGAAGAAGATTGTAAGGTAAGGGGCTGGGAATCACGTAAATGAAGGTGGGTAAGGTAACGGGGCCTAATTGCAAAGGCAAGATTATCGTGCCTAAGGATTGTCGACCGGTGTCCACAAATATACAAAGAAGCAACTAAGGAAGAAGAATAAACTTTAGTATTAGGTAGTAGAGGGTGATTCCACAAAATTGGTTTACAATTCCGTTGAGGAAGAAAAATTGCAAAAAACACCCACATGAAGAAAATTTTGGGTTTTGGGGGGTTCAAATGAACTAATGGTTCAAGCAAACCCCCCTTCGAGTGAACCCTATTCAATTATGGGACACAAATTTTTCACGTTTCCATAATGGAAACAAAAGAAAAATTTGAAAAAAAGGGGGGGTTCGTTCGAACCCCCCTTCGCTCAAACGGTCAAGGGGGGTTCACTTGAAGGGGGGTTCAATCAAACCCCCCCTTTTCCCCCTTCTCCCTCTCTTGCACCAAATTTCTGCAAAAAATTTCCCTTCGAAACTCAGGTTGAGGATGAAAATGGAGGAGACTTCACAGACCCAATTAGATGATGGCACTCCTCAGAACCATCAAATATAATTTTAATATGTTTTGGTTTTAATATGTAATATTTTTTTTAGTTTGATTAAACATAGGTTTTTCACCGAAAATCAAGCTCTCTGTTCTACACATGGGGAAAAATAGTAGATTATAAAAAAAAATTGAAAAATATCAGTGCACTAGATATTGATGTCCCTGATCCAACAAAAACATTTGAATTTCAATACATACAAAGTTATGTTTTAGCAATGAATCATGTCTAAATTGTAATTGGTTTGACTTTGAAACTTAATTAAGAAAAAAATATTCAATGAAATGCTATGAAACCAATTCCATGCACTAGATATCGAATCTAAATTTAAAAAAAAAGAATTTTATCCTTCATAGAAAAAAATTTGTGTTAGTCAGCCACTCTTTAAAATGGTGTTTACTATTAAAAACTAGTTTTCGAAGGAGATGGAAAAAAAGTGCAATTTGATTCCAAAATTTTTGAAAAAAATATATTTAGAATCTATAGACAAAATGTCACAAATCACTAGTTTGCATCATCTCCAAATTCCTCACGGTTTAGTCGCTATAGGTGCTCGAAAGTGAAGATTTAGTTAATTTTTTTTAGTTCAATGTCCAGTTTGGCCAAAAATTGTAAACCAGTATTGTGGGATCACCCTAGATCTATACCACAAATGTTGAGGGCTGAACTAGTGTCAATGAGAGTGCATCTAATACCGATAGTATTTACATTACACTAGTACATAAACATCAATAAACTACTGAAAAAACTACTAAAAACTGCTTATAAATGACTATAGTTGGTCACATGACCACTAGTAGTTTATTGCCAGTCATATATAACGTGACCAATTGATGACAAAACCATTTTTAATCACTTATTGGTTGTTTTGATTGATCGATTTGGTAGTATATTTAGTCATTGATTTAGTCATTCATTGTTGCGATCTGGTCACTTATTTAGTCACTTTTTTTTCACTAATATATTTAGTCGTTGATTTAGTCATTGATTGTTGTAATTTGGTCACTTATTTAGTCATTTTTTATTCACTGATATATATATATATATATATTTTGATACGCACGAGATAGATTATATTGAAATAAAGGAGAATTACAGTCGTCTGCAACGCAGGAAAAACAACCATCACCACCGTCGAACATGATAACCCAACTAACCCAAATCGGGATTTCCATAGACCCGTACATGCAACAACCGCTACCCAAAAAGACTTTGAGGATATAGACGAGGGGTCACATACCGACCCTCAACCAGCTTAATACAGAGATGCCAAAAGACAGAAAACATAAGAAATAGCTAAAAGACATTTCAGACCCAGAGCCAACCTTTACAGGAAACCGTTAACCTCCGCAAAGCAGACAAAGCCCTCCACCCAATCCATTCCCTCCGTCGGCACCAGCTGCAATTTACGTTTCAAGAATTCCACGGCCACGTCCGCAAGCTTTCTGTGGCGGGACAAAGCTGGCCCTTTGAGGTCAAGGAGGAAGGGATACACCTTGATAGCTTCCTCCGAATTCCATAGGAGGGGCAAGTCAGCCGGGCGCGGAATGCCTTTGCCTAGGAGGGCCGCCTTCAACGTATCTTCCAGACCACCGAGTAAATCCATGCGGAACAAACGCTCCATCAACTCCCGCGCCAACTTCTTCGGGGTTGCCAAATCCAAAAGCACCGCAAGGAAACGCGAGGAAATATGAGCATTGTCTCTAGCAAATTCCCTTCTCAGCAGGTGTTCCTTCCCCAGAACCATCTTTACCGCAACCAACAACACAGGATCGTCCTCTAGCAAAATACGTTTCAGTCTCTGGTCTGTGATCTCCCTGAAGGCAATTTGTCTCTCCAAGGCGAACAGAGAGACCGGCGTGTCGACGCCGAAACATTCTAGACCATCCAAAGAAATATATATGGTGAATTTCGATTTCTTCGACCCTTCCATGATGCCAGCTCCACCCTGCACATGAGCAAAACAAAACCAGAATACAAAAACCATGCACCGAAATGAATTTAATGGAGCCATAAATAAACCCGTGAGAGCCCGCTTGGCCTTCGCACAAGTGCCGAGAGGAAAGGACGATCATCACATCCTTGCAATGAAAGATGGCTACGGATATGATTTGAACTCCTTAAACTGTAATCACTTCAGAATAAGAGAGCCGCCACCCGGCCAAACAACAATCATGTCACCGGTTGCCGTGCACTACGTGTCGCCAAATGGGAGACTTGAAAGCCAAACCAAACCTCCGTTCAGACACACATTAAATCCCCGCATAAAACTGGCCGATCTCATTAAGAGACCAACATTCCCTACTATGGGATACGGATGTCCAAGAGATGACATGGAAGTGTCACCTCAGCCTCCACTCCCTCCGTCTCAAGCCAACTCACACACCCTCAGATTAGGTGTCGAAAGAGAGGCTGTGGAGGGACCCACCCATCCACCCACTATTCATGATATATTTAACTGGTCACTTATTTAGTTTTTGATTTAGTCATTGATTGCTGTAATTGGTCACTTATTTAGTCATTTTTTTATTCATTGATATATTTAGTCATTGATTGTTGTTAATTGGTCACTTATTTAGTTTTTTTATTCACTGATTTCGTGCATTGGTAGTGTATTTAGTCATTAATTTTAATCATCATTTTGATCAATTTGGTAGTATATTTAGTCATTTTTATTCACTGATTTCACTAGTCATATATCTAGTCATATGTATTCACTGTTCATTGATTTATGTCAATTGGTAGTATATTTAGTCAATTTAATTATTTTTTTAAGCAAAGAGCACGAGGCCCATATATATATATATCTATTTTGAGGGCTCTTTGATAGCTAGATAACAGACTTTGCAATACATTTTGAAGCAAAAAAGGCTCTTTGTCAGCCAAATTACAAACTTAGCTAAGCAAAAAAGACTGCAACAAAGGCTCTTTGATAGCCAGATTAATCAACAATTGGAGTAAGTAAAATATGTAGGAGTAACAAAACCAAACTATAAACCCAAATAACATCATATAACGAAGTAGCAAGGCAACAAAAACAACACCCAAGATGACTACTCCATTTGTTCAGCTGGAATATTTTCCCCTTGACAATCATTCAAATCTCCATCGAGCTGAAGGCACAAGATTCAGATTTGGAAAAATAGGAAAATGGTGCAGGACATTATCGCTTACACAATCATTACCATCTTCGATAGGGATTGGTTCCAGATGGTTTGGTGAAAGGAGTATTAATTGATGTCAATTAGTAGTATATTTAGTCATTTTAATTGACTGATATTTGAGGATTTAAGCATAAAACACAAAAATACACATCAATCATCAATTGCACACAATAAGACAAGCATTGAGAAGGAAAAGTTAGTGAAATTTATTAATAAAAGAAAGGTGTTCTAGTTACAACTTACATATAGAGTATTACAATTGTTATTTTTAGTCACAAGACTGAAAATCTAAGTTACAATATTGCAGAGAAATGACTGCAAAAAAGAAAATTCTCCAAAAGACTTCTGCAATGAAGGAAATGCATGCTTGAAGCCCTTCAATGCGAGCACATGCCCCTTTCATCTCTTAAAACTTCTACAACATGGGAAATCTTCCTGGAGCAAGTTGTAACATGTAGAATTCAAGGAGAGTGTTGATCGTGTCCGATATATGAAGCTCTATCGACCTTCAACGCAGATAATAATAACCCAGCTAGAATATTTCCTCCTTTATATGCAACGTGCCATTTGATATGAGCAATAGGGTGTTGCCTTTTCCACCATGAAAGATGTTGTGCCTCAATACAACCAACAAAATTAGTATTAGTCTCAATTTAGAAAGAATAAAAGTGCATTGTATATTGCAAGTTTACAAAAGAAAGTCCAAACACATCAAAAAGATAAATCAATTAAAAAACTGTAGCCTTGTCAACAAATTCCTTAAACAAAGTGTTCAACATAGGCCTGAAATATGTATATTGAACCCTTGATTTCAGAACCTCAAGTTCAAAATTTAAGAAAGGTGATACACTCAGATTATAGAATGAAGGCTATCAACACTAACCATACTAGAACAACATTATCAACAAAAATTTCTTGGAAACCAAGCCCAAGAATGCCATCAGACTTGGAAAACAAAAATGTCAACCTTGGTTCATGTGTTGTCTAAGTAAAGACCTGCACCATTAAAGAATCCATTTATACATAAATTCCAAAATAAGTTGATGAGAAAAGATCTTTGATATCCAACTGGGAAGCCTTAACTTCCAAAAATTACTAACCTAATGTTTCACAACAAGTTTCCCAACTGTGACATCATCTTCCCTATTCACTTTACAAGCACCGCCCAATTCAACTTTTGAATGCACAAACACATAAGGTACTTTCTGCAACGATAATTTTAAAACTAATGATTATTAACAAAACTTAAGGCATCCATTAAACTTGCAAGAAAACAACTACTTGAACAAATACACAGAAGCAGCACCAAATGGTTCAAAACTCATCGTCAGTATAAGTCCAAAAATTTGATGTTCATGTGCAAGTTAATTAGGTTTATTCTCTTACAATTCATCAAAATTAGAAAAAAGGGTAGCAAGTCAGGGGATTTGATCGTGGGAAAAATTCGTAGTTAAAAGGGTTTTGTACTATGTCAAACATCATTTCATTGGTTTCAATCCCACCATTTTACCCATGTGATTACTTCCCTATACAATAAGAATCAAACTGTGTTCATTTTATTGGTTTCGATCCCTTCAATCCACCTTTGCAGCATCTACATGATGTAAAGATTGCCAGTGAACGGTTGAAACATATCAGAGGTGATTGAAGGGAAGCCTCTCACAAATTAAGGAATGATTCAGGTATTGCATGGCACATGGAGTTAACCTAAAAATGTTGCAATGCCCATCTGACATCTTAAAAGGTTGCAATAATGTCAAAATTCAAAATGGTACAAGGAGAGAGAAAAAATCAATACCTTATCTTTGGCCAATGAAATCAAAAGATCAAGAATGGCAGGAGGATTTGTATCAACAACCATAACTATAAACTCTGATGTTCTAAAGTATAATGTTTTGGTTGTTGCAACACCCTAAACTCGTTCAATATTAGCAAAAAAGAAACCGGATATTGATCCACTGCCATATTGGATATCATAGGATTCTCCTTCACAATCAACAAATGATATATATTAATTTTTTAGCAACTTCCTTAATATCCCCATGTAAGCAGACTAAACTGAGTGAGGTTGAGGGTTTGAAGTAGAGTACCATCTTCTTGGTATGTGCTTGAATTTGATCATGATTTGTATCTTGAATGAAAATAGCAAGCTAGCTACACTGTAAAATCATTGTTAGAAAAATAACCACAAAATCCTCTTTAATTAAAATAATCCTTCTAGATATTTCAAGACAAGATATTTCAATTAATTTCTAAGAGAGTTAATTTCACTATCTAAACAACCATCAATCAATTTATTGTATATAATTTCCTAGAATTCAGAATTTGAATGTGATGAAACTAACCATAATTACCAAAGATTTGACACCAAAATGTAGTATAAAATGAATTGTTTGACAACAAATGTGTTTTGATAAACCATATATACCCTTGATATATTGATTTAAATAACAAGGCAAGATCAAACTGGAGACAACAAGATAACATTCATTAATTCACTTCAACAAACAATTGAAACCAAAATTTGGCCACCAATTATAACTTCATTCTATTGATCTTCAAAAATATTTTACAATACATTTCAAAATTTTGTCCTGACTGACATGTCAAAAAGTGTCTTGTCAATTACCCACTTTTAACATAAATAAAAAAGTCTTAATTATTGTTGTTTACATAGGATTACATAAAACTTTAAAAGCAATGAAAGATGAGAAGTGAAGAGAATTTATCAGATGTTGAAGTCCATAGCACTCATAAGATACAAAAGTTTGTTACTCATCGTAAGGTACCCGTGATCATTTAGATCTGGCAAGGTCCTCTCTCCATGATAGTATCTGCAAGGCTTGGTACTTTAGTGCAAGGCCTATTCTTCTGGGGGAGCTAGATATGTCTCCTCCCATTGGTACACCGTGTAATCATGAGGCTATTTGTACTCCTATATTTTTTGTGTGTTGGCCAAGTGACTCTTCCATCTGCTGTCTAATAACCCTTTGGTATCTATGATGAATTTTGAGTACCCAACATCCAGTGCAATTATTCCATCCAAGGTTAAATTAAGGCAGTGAATATTTATGTCACCATCCTTCTATATATTATTGAGGCAGTTGGGAACAATTTTTCTAAACTCATCTGTCCAATCCTTGGAGCCTTTTAGTTGATCATCATCCCTTAGTATCTTAGGAATGAACCACTACTTTAGTGTGTGAAATGAATCCATTCTTCCCTTGATATTTTGCTCTTCTGCAGACATGTATTGAAATTCATTTGTGACCATTCAGACCATTTTCTCAGTAGGCTTTAAAGCTGCGAGGGTCTCAACACTCCTTTGTAAAATTCTGCACAAAGTCATTAAGGTGTGATGTACAGGTTTCCATTTCTTGAATAAGGGGTCCAATATAGGTACATGGGCCTTTATCTGATCAACTGCTTGTGACAAGGAGACATAACATTCATACACATTTTCCAAATTTTCCATAATTAGTTTAACCCTATGCTCTAAGATCGTTTCCAATACCCTGAGGGTTTCTCTCTTTGCTCTTTCCTTTGCTTCTTCATTACTCTTTTTCAACTTCTAAATTTCTTGTTTTAGCACATTAACTTGTTCAAAAGTGATTGCACCTGTATCAGTCTGGATGGCAGGGGGTTGGTATACTGTTAATTCTGTGCTTTGGGAAGTAATTTCTCCCTTCAATTGTTGTTTCAATTTCACATTTTCTATGCATAACCTATTCACTTCATCATTCAAATCAGTTTGTGCTTTCTCATATTCTGCCAATCTAAGCTCCATAGCTTTAACCGCATCCCTAGTAAACATTGTTGAGTGCATTGTCATAGTAGCTGCCTCCAATGCTGATGTGTCTTGAAATGTATTTACCATGGCATTCCCTCTCATTTCTTTTACAACATCAAGCAATCTTGTTTTTTTTGTTCTTTTTTGCTTTGTCCAAAACACTAGGGTTTCAAGTCTTGGATTGTAACTTTTGCCCCACTCATTCCCTCATTTGAATTGAATTCAAAAACTGACATGGGATCTTCTTGGCTTCTTACTTGATCTAGTAAGAATATCTTTTTTAACTCCATCCCAAGAATAATTAGTATATTGCTTTCTAAGACCAATTTCCTTGCTTCTTGGGGGCTAACAGTAATTTAATTAATCATGAGTTCTTCAAGAGTCTAGGAAACAATCTAGTCATGTTGTGACTCCTCAGTGCCCATCTTATTAATTTGGAGTCTGTCCTCAAATTATTTCATTTTCATCTTAAACCAAAAATCCTTAAACTCATGAGTTTGAATAAATTCTTCATCTTAAATAAATATAAGGGTAGCAATCACTCTTTCATCATCATGCACTTCTTGGTCATTATGCCCATGTACATACACTCTTTCTTCTGGTCTGTGAGCATCAGTTGCAAGCTTAGGCAGTGGCTGATCAACTTCATCATCTTTAAAATTCAAAAGTACATCGGCTACCTCTTCAGTATCCCCTACTCCTTCACTTATTTCATATGCCACTAAGGGGGCCACTCCATGTGTCTTCTGCCTTTTAGGATTTGGTTGCTTAGGGGATGCTTCTGATTGTATTGTGGCAGTGTCTTGTAGGGGCTCTATGATTACAGTACCACTTGGTTTGATGGGCACCTTGGAGGGTTTCGAAGACTAACCCTCAGGTTTCTTTTCTGGTTCAACATATAATCTTTCAAAGTTGTCAATTATTACGTTCATCCTTTTGATAGGATCCTTTTCTTCAACATAGAATCCTTGGAATCCAGTGTCCCTTTTCTTCTTTTCCTCAAGCCTCTTTATGATTGCCCACTTCCTCTTCCTCTGAAAAACTTCATCAGGTGTAAAGCAATTTCTTATTACATCTTTGTAATTCATTACATGGGTAATCCCAACTTTAGTGAGAAGTGCCTACTTTATAAAACTAATATGCCCTTTAGGATCAAATACCCTTTCTCATCATGACTTCAATGAATACCACATCTTCAAATAGTTTTGCAGTTCTTCAAGAGTGTCAGACCCTACAGATAGCTCCTCACATTCAGTTAGGTCAGGGAGGAATGTCCCCTTTTTCTGTCTTTTCATAACATCTTGCTCCATCCATAAAATTTTCCACATAAATTCTAAAAATGCAATTCGAATAGAAACAAATTTAGGTAAAACATGTGGGGCTTAAGGACACTCATAGATCCTTATTATTGTTTGGTTTGCTAAGAAGAACCAATCACCGAAATTGTGAGTGTGTCACCTGCTTTGGCTTCAATGCTAAAGGTCTTAATACTTGCATGATTTTATTAGGCAATCTTGGTGAAATATGACCAAGAGCGGCCATGAACTTTACTAGGAAATCATCATGAAATATTACATAATCACTATTTTTACATCTACTATCCCAGATGTAACACCAGTTTTGTACAGGCAACCTATTCCCTTCATCATTAGTCATTCCCAAACACATTCTTTTAGTCCCCCCATTTATGTTTTGGTACTATATTAAATGACACATCAAAGAGTATTTCCTAAAAGTGATGGGAGATAAGTTCTCTCTTACTTGCAAAAATCCCTCATGTAGCCCTTTCTCAATTTTAGCAGCAAAGTCATACTCAATGTTGACTTCAGGATTTTGTATCCTCATTGCCATCATCATGAGATAGGTTGGCATCCTCTCTTCAACATCTATTCCAAGCACTTGGCACAAATCAAAATAAGTTCTTTTGAAATATACTTGGAAGTCTTCTATGGAAAATGGCTCATTTTGGGAGGGGGAGATATGTATCCTCCTATTGTTTACACCTTTTTCATGTGTAAAGGAATTTCATCACTCCTGTAGGTTTTTCTCAATCTCCTATAATCCTCCTCACTTCTGTCCAAGTCGATCTTAGTAATAGCTTGTTTGTTTAACATAAAACACTCTATAATTGCTTCTTTAGTTAGCACCACTAATGGTGAACCATCTGGCATTTTTATAGTCTTGGTAGCCGGGTGATAATATTGTGCTATACTTTAATAAACTCAACATCTATGAAGACATTTGGGACTATCAATTTGGCCAAATCTAACGTCCAAGGATTCGAAACTGGAATCTTCTCAACCCTTTTTTCATAGAAGTTCCAAAACAAATCCTACCATGAGATAGGGATAATTGGGTCTCTACATCCATGGGTTGTATCTTTAAACACCTTTTTGGATCCTTTATCTACAAAATTAGGTAAAACATCTAAAATGGATTGTTGTAGGGATCTCTTCTTTGATTTAGAAGCTGTGGACTCTTCCTTTTTACTCGCAAGTTGACTTATTTTGGGTGGCATGATGAAGAATTTAGTTCTACTTGATTTTTTAAGTGTCTACTTGTAGAAGCAAATTCAGTTCTTATACACTTGCTACAAAGGTTTTATGTGAACTTACCCAACAAAATAATAGCTGCAGAGTTTTCCTGCTTGAACTCCCTTGCCTCTGGTATGCTGAGCTTTGTGAATGATTGCCAAAATGTTGTCAAGTCCAAAGTAATATTTGTTGTTGATCTTGGTCGCCTCACTATTAATGTGAATTCATGCAAAATATTTCAGAATCTGCCCATATTTCAAGTTTGAATACATGCTGTTGATCTTGGGAAATCAAACACTGTAATCATTTAATGCTTTGACAACTTGTACCATAGTACCACTTGGTCATTTCAAGATGGCTATGGGTTAGCGCTAGTAGTACCACCACCCTGTGCACAACCCTTTGGACTCCTGCAAGATGACAGGTTAATTCTAGCAGTTGAGTGACTATTCACCGTCATATCAATCTGTCATATCAAGACCTCTACGGGGTAGTGGTAGCACTTCCACCACCCCGCGCACACCCCTTTGACTCTCGCAGGACATCGGGTTAATTCTAGCGGTTGAGTGATTGTTCACTACCATACTGCAGTGTCATTGTTTACCCCTTGTGGGGCTGTGATTTACTTTAGTTGCTAACATGTTCTCACCGCCACCTCGTGGTATTCATATTTGGTTGCCACAGTATTGTGGTAAGAATTTGTACATTGACCTATATGTCCTGCCATCTCACGCATACCTCTATTGACTACTGCGGTAGTGCGGTATTGGATTTTATTATGAATGTAATATTTTAGATATCATTTTATTGAAAAGATTGAACAATTTTCTAATTTTGCAGTCTCTCAGTTTTAGTTTTCAGTGTCAATCAGACCTAAGATATCATTTCTTTGTTTGTAATGGGGAGGCTTAGTTCACCTAATGTTAAGATATCTATATGTATTATTAAATCACAGATGTTCATTATATGTTTGCATCTAGAAAACATATAGGACATACAAGAAATTATATTCTAACTAAACAAAATTAATTTAAAATTTTCAACCAAAGTAAGAAAACTAAGAAGAATGATTGAACCTAACTTTAAATGCACTTCAAATTAGTAGTGAACATCTCAAGTTTTCTATACAATGTACCAACAAAATAATGATGATTACAATAAGAAATGTATTAGTAAAACAACAGTGAATAAGCATACCTATACTCAGATCTTTATTAGATTCAATAATAAATTACACCATACGTATAACCAAAGTTTAGGTGACAAGCTAACCTCTTAAGGTGACAAAACATCATCATAATCATCTGCATTTCCAACAAGATCAGAATCCTGATCATTCGTGTCTCCATCTGCTTGATTTTCTTCCTCATCCTCATCTATCAATTGCAATGCATTCTCTCTCCCAATATCTTCATTGGTAATCAAAATGTCTTCTTCAAATACTCCATCATTATCTTCATCCACTTCTTCGAATGTTTCTTGTAAATTAACATATTGCCCATCAGGCATTATATCAACAACTTCCATGGTTTTTCGTTTTGAACGAGACTCTGTTTGAATGACATATGACCATCCTGGGCTTCTTACATCATCAATTAGAAATGATTGGTTAATTTGAAGATGGGAAACATACGACTCATCCATCTCTGATAAAAAATGTCTTCTTTGCAGCCATACAAATCTTGATAGATTGTGGTTGGCTTGTGATAATCACAATCACAATGCTCTGGGTCTCCAATTGAATAACCCTTGGTGTTTCTCTCCACCACTCAACCTATAGGTCCTAAAGGTTATTAGGCACCCCTGGTCTTCTCTGCCAACCCTGCTATCAAATTGCAAATCATTCACCAAGCCTAACTTGATGCTCTTCCTCTCTTTCACCACCTAGCCCTTAATCACCTTAAAGACTAACCATGCTCAAATGTTTCCTAACTCTGTTATAGGGGTGAGTGTTGCCTTCCAAGGCTTCCAAAATCATCTTCTACAGGTGCTTGAACAAACACCAGACTCCAACTCTTCATCGCTTTCATAAAATATCTGTTTTAGGTTTTGGGCAGGGCTACAAGCCTTGAGACCCTTTTAGCCCTCTCAACACAAGAAACAGTTTAGAACTCTTTTCTTTCAACAGCTTGTGCCAAAATTTCTTCTGACACTCTGGCTCTTTTCCCAAGCTCTGACAGATTTTTGGTATTTGGGACCTTTCCTGCCCGTACAGAGGTACATTCCAGCCTTGG